>WTSP01015276.1:16646-37404 GCA_025331215.1 Actenoides lindsayi | reverse complement strand
TCCAGCCCTCCCAGCATTGCTGGGGCTCCTCTGGCCCCGCTCCAACAGGTCCCTGTCTCTGCTGTGCTGAGGACTCCTGAGCTGGCCCCAGCACTGCAGGGGAGTGGGGGTCTCATGAGGTGTTTAATTCCTGCATCTTTCAATGACCTCTTGAGCAGGTTGATTAATTTTTCTGCAGTGTACAGTGGAGAACAATTGCACCTTTATAATTATGAAGGTTATCACTTGGATAAGGAGACCTGTGAGTTGAATACAAATGAGGATGTTAGGAACTTAGGAGTAAGTCCAGATAGGTGTTTGGTTTTCATATTGAACTTGTGTTTTTGTTTGGCCAGAGCTGAACATCATTATGACAATAAATAAACCAGTCAGCAGTACTTCTAATCTGTCAGGAAGCTAATTCTCATTTCTGTCAATAAAATGTAATGAGTTCTTGAGACAGAACATGGGAACTGTGCAGGGAACTTTGTGTTCATCCTCACCTCTGGGTGTGTGTATACGTAGCAAAACAAGGTGCTGTGTTTTCATAAAAGCCATTACTTTTTTTTTTGATCTTTCCTTAAAAAAAAAGTAACTTGCATTGTTGTAATGTCTTTACCAGCTCTCTTTCCCCAGTCCCCCAACAGTGCTTTTCTGCAGTATATTGGTGATTATTGGAAAATTGAGACTTTTGGCTTTGATTTGGAACTTGTTTGTGGATAAAGTGATAAACTTTATAGAATTAAAGACAGGTTGCCCAGAGAAGTTGTAGATGCCCCCTCCATGGAAGTGTTCAAGGCCAGGCTGCATGGGGCTCTGAGCAACCTGCTCTAGTGGGAGGTGTCCCTGCCCATGGCAGGGGGGTTGGACTAGCTGATCTTTAAGGTCCCTTCCAACCTGAACCATTCTATGATGCTATGAATTAATGGATTCCTGGTCTTTTGCTTACATAGCTATGCAAGAGGTTTTTGTATTCTTGGTTTCTGTAGCCTGAGAGGTTTTAAATGGATTATGATTACAAAGTTTTTGTAAAGTCAGTAATTCTGCATATTTTAATTTACTTATTTAATATTGGAATCCTGGAGAAGACACTTTTTTGGTGTTTTGGACCATGGGTTTATGTTACACTCTGGAATAGTAGTATTTTCTGGGGTATTTTAACCATAAAACTGTCTTTTGTGTACTTTGCTTATCTGAAACTTCTATTAAAAGAAAAAAAATATTGATTTTTAGAAAGGTGTCACAAGGTTCACCTGAAAATAAAATAGTAGATAGGTTTGGTTGTTTTATTTTTCCTTTATATGCTGTGACAGTTCATTCATCTTTGACCAAGAGGAGCTGGACAGAGTTTCCTGGTAGACAGCCCAAACCAGCATCCAGTCCAAAAGTGCTTTGTTTGCTTTCCCCCAGCTTAGGCAGTGGGAATGCTTAGATCAGCTGAGCTCTGGCATTCCCATTGCCAGCCAACCCCAGCACAGGTCCTGTATCAGGATCAAAGTGAGCAGTTCTCATGCTGATGATTTACAGAGTCACAAAACAAAATCCCCAAACCAAGCCAGACCCAAGCAGTTGTTACCAGTGTAGGGTGGTTCTGACAAGTTCAGCATTTGTGGAGTGCTGTGGTGAAAGGAAACTGCGAGTTTCAGTAGATTGACTCACCCAGACCTGCCTGTAGCATCAAAGCACAGCTCCCAGACTCACTCAGGGGATTTACTGGTCCTGCTGTGAAGTCAGTTGTTTCCTTGCTTCAGAAAAATAGCTTCAAACCACTTGGCTCTAGGATACTTAACTTGACAGATGACTGTGCATTTATTCCTGGAATTTAAGATCTGTAGAGACAGTCCAGCAACAAACCAGTTCCATTATTCAGGTCTGCATCCCACTTGTCCTGAAGCTGCTTCTAGGAGTACAGATCCATAGAATCTTAGAAAGAGACCTTAAAGATCAAGTCCAACTGTTAACCCAGCACTGCCAAGATGCAGTTGCTCATGTTGGAGGTCAGGGTGTATTGGACCTAGCAGCTCTTCTCTAGATTAGCTGCTCTCCAGACTGTCTGCGCTGCGTGTGCTTTTCATGGTCAGTAAAATACCCTCTTGGATCTTCAGTATCAGACAGTGTTCAAAGACATGCAGTGGCACCAACTGGATTAAGCAGCCTAAGGGTTCTTAGCTAGTCTACAGCAAAAGGACCTTTTGGTGTTCCTCTTGGTTCCAGCAGGTGGAACTAGACAGCTGCTCGAAATAAGGCCGAGGTATTTCATCATTTAATAAGGGGTGGAAAGGGAAGCTCCCAGGCAGAAGGCTTCAGGAAAGTCACAATACAGTTAATGATAAACCAGCATTCCTGGGGTAATCTAGTATCCTAAAGGTTTGTTTAATACACAAAAATAGGTTTTGTCTACGACCCTTGTAACTTCACGGTAACAAAATCACCGGAGATGCTACCCCTGAGCTTTCCTTCACAAATGTAGCCCTGCAGGTGTTAGTCCTAGATGGATGTTTGCTGTCTTGCATAGATATACCTTGAGACATGTTTCCAGGACCTGTTGTTTTGTTTGTTTGAGGTTTGGTTTGGTTTTTTTTTTTCACTGTTTCTCTGGCTCTTATGGTTAAGATAATCAAAAAGAACAGGAAGAGGCTGAGTGCTTCTCTGGGACAGAATGGAGGCAGAAAGCCAGCCTGGGGGGAAATCTCAACGGGAATAATTTGAAAAGCTTAGAAAGGGGAAATGTTGGGATTTTTATCTAAAATGTGCTTCTTGAAGAAAGGGGGGTTGATTTCTCTTAACTCAAAATTAAATGGCAGTCTACTGCATTTTGAAAATATTTTTAAGGATTATAAAATAATTTAGAATTTTTAAGTTACGATACGAGAAGTTTTCTTAAGCATTAGTAATTTTAAATACTTCCAAGTCCATCATTGCACTTAAATGGCAAACAACAGTAAACAATTAGTCTTAGAACAAGGTGTGGGAGTCTTGTGTTTGTTGCATTTTTATAGCTGGATCTTTGCCTACGTAGGGGTTCAGGTCTGGTTTCTGAACTGTGGTGGTTACTTAGCTGGACCTAAGCATTGTTTGCTGTATCTCTTTCTTTGGGATTAAAGCAGATCTTTTATATTCAGCAGTTACAGGTTCTTAACTACTTGGGAAAAGTTGCAGATCTATAACAAAACAACTGGGTACTCTGTGGGTCACACTTGTACAAGATAGTGTTCCACTCAAGTGTCATTCAGTTGGTTTTATGAAATACTTCCTATAGGATCAGTGTGTAGATATTTCATGTTCACAACCTATACTGTTTCCTGCTTGATTTTTCTCTTTTAATAAAGAATGTTACGTTTCTATAGAAGATGAAACTCTGCTTTTAACAAATAGAATAAAAATTTCCTTGCTGTAGAAATTACTCACTTGATTGCCTTTTCCTTGTCTTATGCTCTGGTCCACAGCAGTCCCTGTGAAGTCCATTGTAAAGTAATGTCTGATTTGTTGAGGGCTACTACAGAGCTTGAAGATTTTTGTGGCACCTTCCCTTTGCTTTATATTTATCTTTTTTTTTGTCTTTCAGCTCCGTGAAAAAGTTACCACTGGAGTTACTACTGACAGAAGTACTGTCTTGGCAAGTGTGATTGCTGCTTGCAGGAGGCTTTTCTCTCAACCTCCCAAAGGTGGTTATAACCCTTGCAGTCAATATGTCACTAGCTTATTTGCTGCTGTATACATTCAGCTTGTAATTACTGAAATGTAATTAATGAGCTCTTTAACTCTTTTTGAATAGGATTTGAAAAGTATTTTCCCAATGGGAAGAAAGGTAATGGAAATAAAGGTACAGCTGGAGAAACAAAAGGTACAAAAAGCTGCTTGTTTTCAGTTCTTTTTGTGGAATGCGTATTTGTTAGATTTTAGCATAACATTGTGGGCTTGGGATTTTTTTATTTTTCAGGTTTCTATACCAGATGAGTTTAGTCCAAACCCAATGAAAAACTCCACCAGTCCCCCCCTCCCAACCCCCAACAAAATGCTTAGAATAATCTTGCATATATCATAGTGCTGTAGAAATAAGTTTTGTGCAGTCTCTAACAGTTTTCTTTCCTATTTGGGACATTTTCCAGTCCTTGGTGCCCAGTTGTCATCAGTTATAAGATCTCTCTTCTGACCATAAATGTATGAGGTGTATCTGGTTTTGTATGGAAAATGCAGTTTCTCGTATCCTGTAATTACTGTAGCATTACGAACTGCTTCATTTTTCAGCACAACTCTTTGATTTTGAAAGTAACACCAGTCTCACACTATTTTTAATATGATGTAAAACTGTATTCTTTTATTTTGTTTTATTTTTCTTAGAGGCAAAGCAAGCAAGTACCCGACAGCCTAGTGGGGCTAGTAGTGGAGGAGGTGGCAGTGGTGGAAAAAAAGGTGGCAAGAAAGAAGAAACTAACTGGTGGACCAGATTGCAGAAGGTCTTTACTTTAAAATATCTTTATGGTACTGTCTTGTCCTCATGAAATAAACTTGGGTGGCTTTTTTTGCTTTCTAGAGACATATTCTGATCACCTAAATCCTTTTTGAGCCTCCTGTGCCTGGTGTTTCATAGTAACTGGCTCTAGGTGGCTGTCTGCTCAGTGCCTTTCATAAATAACTGTTCTGTGTATACCTTCAGAGGCATCTAACTGGAATGTTAATGGAGTTTTAAGCTATAGGAATGGGGTTGCTGGTAGTCAGTATTCTTATAGTGGAGCCTCAGGCCTTTAAAAGCTTCGTGTCTTGTTTCGGAATGTGAATTTGTACAACTTGCTACTTAAATGTATTTTCCTGACCTTAAGGTAGCCATTCTGACCTTAATGGAATACTTATAGTAGTTTCTTTTTGTAATTTATATTATTATTGTTGTAGGGCTTGTATGTAATTCTGGAAGGCAGGGAAAATTGTTGTGGAATGGAGAGAGAAAGGTCATCTAACGGGTGGGAATTTATTTATTTTTTTTATATGGAAGTGGTTCACAGATCAAGACTGTTCAATTATTAGTTGTAAAACACTTTAAAAAAAAAACCACTAATGTTGCAGTTCCTCGAAAGTTACTGAAATGTGTTTATACTACAAAATACAGCTCTGTTTGACTTCCTCTGTGGTAACCTTGAAGGCAGGGCGTAGAAGCCCCATATAGACACTAGAACCTCTTTGTTATGTTCTTACTGTATTACAGACTCTAAACCGTTCCTTCTTTTTGTCTCTCCATGTCCTAGGGTGACATTCCATGGGATGTCAGGGAGTTCCGGATGTACGTAGTAGGAAGTTCTTTTTTCTGGACGATGGTTGTGTATTACTTCTTCTTCAGGGTCCCTGGGAGAGAGATCACCTGGAAGGACTTTGTCAATAACTACCTTTCCAAAGGAGTGGTGAGTGGTGAGGGGAATGGAAATGGAAAATCAGTCTGCTGAAGATGCTCATTCTGCTTCCCCGCTTATGCTTGTGTTCTTGTGTCTGTGGAGTGAGAGCTGGCTCAAGAGTAACTTGTGAGAGAGAAGGGGATCAGCTTTCATCTTAGTCAGGTCCTTGATCTGATGCTCTGTGTGAAGATTTTTGTCAGCTCTAATGAGGAGAGGGAACAGGCAGCTCAGGACAGAATTTTTTGTTGGGTAGCTGGTGATGGTGGCAGTTCGAAGCGGCAGCGCAATCGCAGTCTCTCAGCAGATGGTCTCACAGTACAGGTAAGATGACCTAATGGCTTAAAGTAGACACATGAGCTGTTATCGGAAGAAACTTCTAACCTTCATCACTTCCATGAGCCCACCCCACTGAAAAAAAGCATTCTGCTTGTTTCATGCCTTAAATCAGTTCCTCAGGGAGACTGAGGAACAGCAGCACAAAGAGAAAGACTGGGAGTTGAAGAATCCCTTCCAAGGACAATACATTGGCGTAACTGTGTTGTAAAATGGCATCCTTTATTTTGTTTTTCTCTTATTTCTTCTTACCTTCCTACCTGGAGTCACTACTGGACCAATCAATTTTATCATCAGCATCCTGTCACTCTAGACAACTTGACAGCGTTCCACACTTGGAGTAATAGGTTGGTGATGCTCTGAAGTTCCGGAGATTGAGTGTCTTACACAAGCCTTTTCTTCTTCAGGAGCCAGTAGTTCTGGTCTCTGTTACCTCCCTGTTTGTAGCTTTGCCTGCAGGTTGGGAAGACATTGGCTTGCTTCCCCCTCTAGGTTTCAGACTTAGGATTTTGTGTTAACAGCTTGCTCCCTAACTCTCTGTTACTTTGGTAAGGTGCTAAGCAGGTTGTCTCCTACCTTTCTTTTACTGATCAATGCAGAGCTGCTTTGTACACTTCCCCCTTTCTGTCCCAGTCCTGTTCTCAACTGACAATTATGTGTACATCTTGTGAAAAAACCTTACTGGTTTTCTTTGTTGTGGAGCTGTAAGACACTAGCTCTATGAAAATGTTAGTTTAGCTGTTACAGTGAACCAAGCCTGAACCATCGTTGCAGAAAAGCATTATGAAAGTGGGTGGTTGCACAAAGCTGAGCCTCTTGGGCTTTGGTAAGATGTAGTCTGGATATTTGAATATGCTAAAGACATAGCTATCAAATGGGGCTGGCTGCTGTGGTGATGGCCAGTTAATGGGGAGAAGACATCAGCACTACTGGGTTTACACAGTTTCAAAGCAAAGATGTTCACGTAGTTTTGCCTGAAGTCAGGTTAGATCTGGAGTGGCTTCTTAGCTCATGGTTTGCTTCAGTTCTGCTAGAAATGGCCACATGTAGTGAGTACCAGCTTATGTACAGTTCAGGCCCCGCTTGTAGGCTCATTGCTAGTTTAAATTCTTTTAAAATGCCAAACCCAGTTATTTTATGGAAAGAGGAACTAAAAAGGGAAAGAAACTTTAGTTGCCTTCTGACAAGAACCTGACAAATTCAAAACATTAATCCTTTGAGACTTCTATTAAAAAAAAAAAAATTCCTAATAGTCTGTATCTGTGAACCTGCAGCTCAGTTCCTGATTTCAGTATACAGGGTATCTGTTACTTCAAGTAAATTATTCTTTATCTAACTGATGTTATTGTGTTTAATATGGTTAGTTTAGTATGGTTAGTTCCTGTTTAGCACAGGAAGTCTTTTATATTAGGGAAAATAATTGTAAGAGCAAAGTTAAAATTTTCCCTTATTCTCTTCAGTTTGGCTTGGTTTGTTTTGGAAGCTGCTACAATGAGTTTGGAGTCACATGGTCTATTGCTTTTGGTGTTTGACCATTGAAATAGTTAATTATTGTTTAACTGTAGCTGTGATTTGAGCTGAAGCATGCATTGGGTTCCTTCAATCTCAACTTTCATGTGCCAATATTCCTTGCTTACTGCTTACATACATGATTCTTCATGCCATGCCTAAGGGCAGACTAGATTGTGGAACTTTAAGGAATTTTATTCTTCTTACTGGAAAGCAGAATCACAGAATGTTCTGGGTTGGAAGGGACCTCCAAAGACCATCGAGTCCAACCCCCCTGCCAGAGCAGGACCAAAACTAGAGCAGATCATGCAGCAATGCATCCAGACAGGCCTTGAAAGTCTCCAGAGAAGGAGAACAGGTTCATCTTTGCTATATGCAGCTCGTGGCTGTGATGGAAGCGCAGTGACTGTACCCGTAACACATCACAGCTTTTGTTCTTTCCTCCTCCAGGTGGACAGACTTGAAGTGGTGAACAAGCGCTTTGTCAGAGTCATCTTTGTTTCGGGACAGTCTCCTCATGAATGGGTAAACACTTTTAGTACATACATATGAGACATTAGAAACCACAAAGCAATCTTTTTAGGTAAAGTTAGATGCAGAAAACTTGATCTGCAGCATTAACAGTCTCTTAATCTAAACGATGTTTTCTGCCTTACTGTTCTGTTACCCTACAGTGTGTGGTTTTCAATTTACTGTATTGATTTTTTGCCACAGATATCTTAAAGCTATGACAAGTGGTTCCTTTCCAGCACTGTGCTCTTAATACAAATACACAAATGAAGAGTAAGAAATTCTTTCAGGTTCTATATTTTTAACTGCTGTTTTCCAGCTGCTGAAGGAATCCCTAGAGTTAACCATACATACTTTAGGATGTTGTCTGTCACAGATGGCTTTTAGACAGTTATTTGAAAAACAAAAGAGCAGATTTGTTAGGTTACTTCTTCCTGGGTGGCAGAGGTTTTTTTAACTGACTTTCTGAAACAAGGTCTGCAAGTCCCTCTGGGGTAAAGTGAAATCTGCAGCAATTACTTCATCAGTGGGCTTCAGTGTGGCTTATTTATACACCTACTCTTTAGCCCACATACCACCAGATGCCTTAGTTTCTCAATCAGATAATACTTATGACTACTCTTTTTTTATTATTATCATTTATTATTATTTTTTCAATATTAGGGTGAGTAGGGGTGAATCAGACAGGTCATGGTGCAAAAAAGGGAGTTTTTCTTTAAAAAGTGAATCTCAACACTGTTTGAAAGTAATGCCTGGAATATTTTATTTTTTTTTAATGCTCTATGATAGAAGTTCATGCTATCTTTTGTGAAGACAGCTAACTTTAAACCTAGTTGGGACTCCACAAGTAGAGAATTGCCTTTCTTATCCAGAAAAGCTGAGACCTTCTGGTGAGCCAGTTAAGTTGTGTGGCTGCTGTGTTTGCCAGTTCAGTGCTCTGTATTATTCTGTGTAGCTCCCTCCTAAAGACCTGTTTATCTACTCTCCTTCCATTTGTTCATGGAAAAAATGCCAGGATTTTCATCCATTTAAAGTGCCCCAAAACTATTGGGTGTTTGATTTCTGTAGAAGCAATGACAGATACAGTATATTCAGGTTGATAGGCCTTCGATTTATTAGGTGCATCTTATATGTTTACAGGGCAACTTAAAACTCTATTTTGGTCTGAATCTGTTCGGAGAATTGCTTGTGCATGTGTTAGAAATTGGCTTGTAATGAAGCTGGAATAAGATAGGGCACTTTGTGGTGATCTCTGCTTTTCTTTATAGCAGTACGTCTGGTTTAATATTGGTAGTGTGGACACTTTTGAACGGAATCTTGAAACTGTGCAGCAGGATCTGGGAATAGAAGTGGAGAACAGATTGCCAGTTGTCTACTCAACAGAGAGTGATGGGTAAGAAGTTGCTTTTAAAAAAAAAAAAAGAAAAGACGATGAAAATGCTTGTGTTTACAGTAGAAAACTCTAGTTGCAAGACCTCACGCTTCACTAGGTGGCACTGTTAGCAGAAGAACAATTATCTTGGCTTTATTTCTGAATGTTAACTGTAAGAGGAGCTGTTCAGTACTTCATCTATGTAGAAATCCATATCCTCTTACCCTAAATATAGCTTCTTATTACATAAATGTTTTGGTTTACAATTAGTTCTTCCTTCATTTGAGCCCTTCCTCCAAGCGACTTGGACTAGAGCAGAAGTCAGCCAGGCAGAGCTGTGAAGCTCCAGAGATGGGACTCTTGCAGATTATCTGGATGGACAAAATATGACATAGAATTACAGCATGTTGACTGAAATGCAACGGGCACCCATTTTTGCCCATAATTTCAGCAAACATCAGGTTCTGGGGCCTTCCAAAAAGGCAAGAAATTTGTGATTAAGTCAGTCATGCTACTCTGCCTGTTAGCAGGAGCTGGAAGATGCATTTTAATCTCTAAAATGGCTAAGAAAAACATTACTGGCAGTGGATTTATGGCATTGTTGCCTCTCTAGAAGGGAATAATGGCTCCACTACTAGATTTGTATTCTTTGTATCAGTCTTATGTAGCTGAGTTTTACTGACCTGGACCTTAGAAGAGACTAGATGTAGGTTTTTGAATAGCTTAGAAGTCAGATGTAATCTTTCATCCCAAGAATAAATTTATTTATTTTTTTCTGATCCAGGTCAGTAGTTTGACTCCTGTCTGTGGAAAGGTTTTGTACCATCAGCAAATTCAACTTCGGGTGTAGTAGCTTGTATTACTAACAAAAGGCTCATTTGCTGCCTCTTGTGTTTTCATCCATGATACTGTGGGATGTGTTTCAGATTTGGGGGACATAGAGGTTTTCTGTTCCCTGTTCTACAAACTGTCTCTGTCTCATTTCTCCATTTCTGTCTCATTATGGAATCACAGAATCATTTAGGTTGGAAAAGACATTTAAGATCGTCAGGTCCACCCATTAACCCAGCACAGCCAAGCCCACCACTAAACCATGTCCCTCAGTGCCACAGCTACATGGCTTTTAAATACCTCCAAGGGTAAGGACTCCACCACTGCCCTGGGCAGCCTGGGGCATGTTCTTAAGAGCAGTCCATAAATAAACCTGTTGAGCCCTTATTTAAACAAATATGAAAAAAAAAACCAAACTAGTAGATAGGACAATGCAGTGCTTGAAGAGGCTGCATGTCAGCCTGAGGCTTCTCACAACAGACTGGGAAGTGTGTTGGTTCCTATGTCTTCAGCCTTGCACAAATCTCTTAGTTGCTGAAACCCTCTTTCTGACCACAGTCTCTCTGGCCCTTTCCTCCTCAGTGTCTGTTCTTCGTAGAACACATCACCTGTAACTTCTTGCTCTGCCCCAGAAATGCCACAGGAAACTGGAGAGTGCTGCCATTCCCTGCTGGATCAGAATCTACTGAGTTCCACAGGATAGGGAAAATCCTTCTTTTCCTCTTCAGAAATGTGATAAACGTGGAAATCCTGTGCTTGTGTATGGTAGTGCTTCTCAGCTTTTTCACCAGCTCAATGTCCAGATAGAACATCTGTGAAAAATCTGTGCAGTGCTCAGATACTGTGATAATGAGAAGTGTGTTATTATTGGGATTTTTTTGCCTGTAGAGAGCTTTGCTAGAATGCTGGAGGACAGTGAAGCATAATTGGCAATGAGTAATCAAAAAACAGAACCAACCCAACCAAAAATAAACCCCCAAAACCAAACAAACAAACAAGCTGTAGCTGTTGGGAAGGGAAATAGAGACAGTGAACAAAGAAAATAGAGAAAGACCTAGGGGAATAAGAGCCAGATTATATTTTAGAGATAAATTTCTGCCTGAGGTTGTCACATACACCAATTACATGCTACCTAATGCAACTTAGTTTGACAATGTAACCATCTGCATAAACAAGACCTGTTCATTTGCCTTGGAAGGTCACAGAAAGTGAGCTACTTCTGTTTACCAGGCATTGCACTTTTCCTCTGTAAAAATCATCGGTGTCACTTGATGATGCGTTTGGTTTAAAAACAAAGAAAAAATAAGAAAACAAACCCCAAAACTGTCGCTTGTAAAACAATAAGTGTAGAAATGTGTTACCCTCTGAGATTAATAATTTACATTTTGCCAGGGTCGGAAGGGAGGACTGGCAAGGAAAAATTAATTCCAACTCTTCCTGTATTTATAAAAGACTTGTTTTTTTCTGTTTGACTTTGTAATTCAGAATCTTTCTTTTTTTTTTTTTCCTTACCTCAAATTTATGTTGGTTATTTCCCAGTCTGAACAACTTTCCTAAATGTAAATAATACAAGTTAATAGAGTATTTGTCCTGAATTTGTTCAGGGTTGCGTATCGTGGAACCAACGTTTTTGTGCATGTTACGGAGTTTTGTACTATATATGGCTTTCTGCTTCGTTTTGTTCTCCACAGATCATTCCTCCTGAGTTTGCTGCCTACAATCCTGATTATTGGCTCTTTACTGTACACATTAAGAAGAGGTCCTGCAGGCTTAGGTCGAGCGGGGCGCGGAATGGGTGGACTCTTCAGCGTGGGTGAAACCACAGCCAAAGTTCTCAAGGATGAAATAGATGTTAAATTCAAAGATGTAGCTGGCTGTGAGGAGGCCAAATTAGAAATAATGGAGTTTGTAAACTTTCTGAAAAATCCCAAACAATATGAAGATCTAGGAGCAAAAATTCCAAAGGTAAGAAAGAGATGACTTTAAGATATTTTTAGGCTTATATTATGTTTTCCTCATGAGGAAAATATTCCTGTTTCTCTTCCAGGGGGCAATTCTAACAGGCCCGCCGGGCACTGGGAAAACACTTCTAGCTAAAGCTACGGCTGGAGAAGCCAATGTACCATTTATTACAGTCAACGGCTCCGAGTTCTTGGAGATGTTTGTTGGTGTGGGTCCAGCTCGAGTAAGTCCTTGGCCTTGCTCTTTTGTTTCAGTATTGGTTGTTGAAAGGACGTTGTCAAGTTTGGGAGGCAAACAGTTTGATTATAGCTGAAGTTCTTTCATCTGTGCAGATGATTTACAAGTGATGCCAGCTGCTTGTCTAAACACAAGATGCGCAGGTGTAGCTTTCATAAAAGGAATTAATGCACTTGAGTATCTGGTTGCGGGATGTCATACCTTAAGGGTTTACATCTTTGCAGGACCTTGAGAAAACAGAACCAAACTCTCCAAGCTCTGTTTGGAACTAAATTTACTAGCAGGGTCAGAAATATGTAGTTCATTTGATTGCTGCTATGGGAATGTCTTCTCCTGCTCTAAATCCTTCCTGTTTCTTTGAAGAACTTCATTCTCTTTGGGGTGTCAAACTCTTAGATACAAATAGTTGTCTGGGACACAAATGAGCTTCTCATTGAAATAGGAGTCCAAGGGTCACAGAGCTAATGATTTCTGGAGATCAGATGATTTAAATAAGCAAATATATGTCTAACACCCAGAGCCATAGCCCAGGAATACATACAGGAGGGTTTGGAATTTCTCCAGAGACTCTACAACCTCTCTGGGCATCCTGGGCCAGGCTCTGTCAGCTTCACAGGAAAAAACTTTTTCCATATATTCAGACGAAACCTCCTGTGTTCCAGTTTGTGCCCATTGCCCCTTGTGCAGTCGCTGGGCACCACTGACAAGGGTCTGGCCCCATCTCTTTAGCTCTTGCTCAGCATTGATCAGCTTCCCTCTCAGGCTTCTCTTTTCCAGGCTAACCAGCCCCAGGGCTCTCAGCCTTTCCTGGGCATAGAGATGCTCCAGTCCCCTCAGCATCTTTGTAGCCTCTGCTGGATTCTCTGCAGTAGTTCCTTGTCTCTGTTGAGCTGGGGAGCCCAGAACTGGACGCAATACTCCAGAAGTGGCCTCCTTAGGGCAGAGTAGAGGGGGATGAGAACCTCCCTTGACCTGCTGGCCACTCTCTTCTTAGTGACACCCTGAAATAATAATGGTACTCAAACCACAACGTCATTAGTTGTCAGTACATCCCCGAAATGCCCCAAAGCAAAGTGCCGTAACCTTTCCCTGCTGCTGCTCTATGCAGATGATTATCAGCCTTTACTACCCAGTGAAGTCTGTTGAGGTAACAATTGCTTCTCTGGCAATGAATTGAAGTTTCAACACAGCTGATCATTTCTGATGCTTGTAGAAAACAAGAGAGAGTGTTTTAGTTTCATTTCCTATGAATTTAGTAAATAAGGCAGTTGTTAATGATACTAAATTGATTATTTGAAAATTAGGGTATGCCCTCTGACTGTATCTCTAACATACAAAGTCATGAAGCTCTGAGCTGCCTGTAACTCCCACTCAGCTCAGAATTCTTCCAGAATTTTACATTTCCTGTTTGCTCCAGTTCAATTCCCTGGTTGTAGGTCTGTTAACTTTCAGAACTGGTTCTAATGAGGTCCTTCAGATATATTTGCAAGCAGACTTCACTTGTAATGTTGCATCTTAAAGCCAATCCCACTGTGCTGGATCTATTCCAGCAGTATTTGATGGGTACCTTTACTTATTGGAAAGTTTAAAAAAAAAAAAAAAAAAAGCCACTATTTGCTTAGGTCTTAGCCATTTTTCCAGACTTCAGAAGTTATCTGACCTTCCAAATAAACATCTGGAGGTGAATTCAGTTTTTCTCACTCATGTAATGGAGATGGGATGGCTGAGAGTCAGTATTGATACCAGCATATAGAATACAATGGTAAGCGTTTGTACGTAAGCCTTATATTCACTGTAGGAGCTGCATCACCCTGTTCTAGCTGCAGAAAAACTGAAGGTATTTTACTTCCTTGGCCGGAAGAACTACTGTGCACTATCATGTCCGTTAACATTCCAGTTCTACTTGTAACACTGTGCGTTACAGAAGAGCTTAAAAGAGAAATCTGGCTTTAAATCTCTGAAAAGTGGAGGCTTTTGGAGCTGATTTTGAGTATATATTTCAGTTATTTGGAAAAAGTGAGCCTTTCTTAAGGCTTTTAGTTGTTTAATGTTCTTAATTTATGGTTTGAGAAAGGATTTGTCAACCAGTTGGCCTCCACTTCAGCGATTCTTGCTGAGGGACAGCTACAGTATAACCTCACGGTTGCCTGAGAGCTGTCTGAATGCTTATTAACCACCACTCTCATTACAGTGATACTGTTGCTGCTGTTTCTCTTCCCTCTTACCCAACCCCCCAGCTTTGAGCAGCTACAAACCGATCTGATCTATATTCTGTTCTCCTCTGAAGGTTAGAGACTTATTTGCTCTTGCTCGTAAAAATGCCCCGTGCATTCTCTTCATTGATGAAATAGATGCGGTTGGAAGGAAGAGGGGAAGGGGCAACTTTGGAGGACAAAGTGAACAAGAGAACACACTCAATCAGCTTCTAGTAGAAATGGATGGTAAGTATTTAACTTCTAATACTGCATCATAATAGCAAGTATGAAGGAAAAAACTGATACACTTCTTGGTGAACTAATCTGTTCACCAAGATTTGGGTTCCAGCTTAAATATAAACAGAGTATGTTCCCTTGCTTCCTAAAATGAAGAACAGTGATTCATTTTGCTGCAGCCAGATGTTTTGCTAAAATCCATTCAGAAAAGAATCATCATTTTGCATCTGACAACTCTTTGTCAAAGTAGAATAGGCAAAAACCCAATAATTCTTTGTGTGAGACCAGTCTATCACTAAGAAAAATACCAGCTAGCCATGCTGGTTCTGCAGCTTCCAGAGCAGTTAATCTATTGTTGCATTTTGAAGATAAAGCACGACTTGATACAGTACTTCACAAAGCAGAGCCCAAGGCTTGTTATGAAAAGCTGGACAATCCTCTTAATAAATGGAACTCTTTTCAGCTTTAAGATTATTTGTTTAAACTCTCAGATCTTACATGGCCCTGTAAAGTGGATGATCTTTTTATTTCTATTTTTTTCTTGTTCATGTAAACTATACTTACACAGATTTTTTTCTCTTTTACTACATTTCTTCAACAGGATTTAATACAACCACAAATGTAGTAATTTTGGCAGGTACTAACAGGCCAGATATTTTAGACCCTGCTTTAATGAGGCCAGGACGCTTTGACAGACAGATTTACATAGGTAAGTTTCATCTGCATTGCTCTGTATTCCTGCACTTGCAGAATACCACTTCCTTGTCACACATTTATTTAGAATATATATGTGAAAAGTAAAAATGCACCCTTTCTTAAAGGACCCCCGGATATAAAAGGAAGAGCATCTATTTTCAAAGTTCACCTTAGACCTCTGAAATTAGACACAGTCTTAAATAAAGATAACCTCGCAAGGAAACTCGCCTCGCTAACTCCTGGTTTTTCTGGTGAGTCCTAATGCCGCTAGTCTTCTGCATTAGCTTGAGATATTTTATTACCCCCACTACTTGTGGTTTTCTTGCATCTGATCTTCCGGCTGGCACTCTTGTTATTTTATTTACCAAGACAGCAGGAAATTCTTTGAGCAAGTAGATTTCTAAGGGGTTTCAGTTTTGTCTACCTTGATAAGAGTGATGTACCAAACAGCAGCAGCTTCTCTCTTCAGCAAAAGCAATCCAGAGATTTCTCATCTGTGTGTCTATTCTTCCTTTTACTATGCTTGTTGAATTCTTTGGACGCTACTAGAGAAGACCTGGCTTTTGTGGTGTTTGTGTGCACATGCTGTAGGTGGATTTCTCTTTCTGGATATAAAAACTTCTCCCTGGAAAACATCCTGTAACCGTGTGTAGGAATGAATGTGCCAACTGTCATTACTGCCTTGTAATTTAATCCACTGAAAATCTGTGCTGACTGGGAGTTGAATTCTTCACTGTTCTATGGCCCATATAAAACTGGTTTTCTGAGGTCATTGATGATGTTTAAACTAAGTTATCTCAATAGCATTGCTGCAAATAATGGTAACGAGAAGTGGATGGTTTGAAGCCAGGAATGTGAAAGGCTATCCTCTGGAGATACAATCTGAGCTACACTAGATCCATATCTATATCTACGTTTATTCTGCTAAATATATACTAGTCTGTTGCAGACAGAGAGCTTACAGAAGGTAGGATGTAGCAAACAAGTACTTAACTGGTAAGAAGCTCTATTTGGTAACTGTCGACATGAGAAAAATCCTAAAGCCTATAACCATAGTAAGTGTATTTAAATATCTCTTCAAGAATTATGTGTAATGAACTATTTCAGAGAGCATTACCTTTTATTTTGAAGCTCTATGAGAACCTATAGAAATCTAACTCTGGATAAGGTTATCTTTATACTAGATTGAAAGAAAATCCTTGAAAATTACCAGTAATCTATGTTGTCTCTGCTTTTAGGTGCTGACATTGCTAATGTTTGTAATGAAGCTGCTTTAATTGCTGCAAGGCATCTCTCAGATGCTATAAACCAAAAGCACTTTGAGCAAGCAATTGAAAGAGTTATTGGAGGTATGTGAATCACATCAGTTGTTTCTCAAAAACTGTAATAGGACAGGTGGCTTGGGGTTTTGTGCATGGTTCTAGAAAGCCATGCTTTTAATCTTTCTCCCGTTCTTCAAGGTTGTAGTTTCTTTTTCCCCTCTCCTAAACAGGTTTAGAAAAGAAAACTCAAGTACTGCAGCCAGAGGAGAAGAAAACAGTAGCATATCATGAGGCAGGGCATGCAGTTGCAGGATGGTTTTTGGAACATGCTGACCCACTCTTAAAGGTAAAGGAAATTAATAGTAATTTAATAGTAGCATGGACAGCATCTCTGTCATCTTCACACTCCCCACTTCTCCTGCTCTGTGATGTTGAGAGGGTATTAAAATAAGTAATCTCACAAAAGATAGTGTGTGTAAATTTTAAAGTACATTTTGGGTTCACTTCTTGTAGGTTTCTTAACTGTTTCTGACTTAGCTGTGATGGGGTTTGTACTGTAGGTGTCCCTGGAAAGTAAAGGGGACCTGATCGTCCATGATCCAACCTGCTTTGATAGCTGCTTCTCCAATGAGTGTTTTGTTGTTCTGGCTTGACTTATCTTACCAGGTTATGCAGGTAGATGCCTCTGCAGGAATAGAACTGGGAAAATTATCATCTAGAGGCTGATTTTTAATTTTAATTTGCTTTTTGGATGCACAGCTTGACAAGTTAAAGAAGGAAGCACCCCAGTCTTCCAAGTTTGCTGTACCATTCATAGTTTCGCTTGGCTGTGGTCTTAATCTTGTCTGATTTTCAAGCTTATAAATTCATCGTGTACAATTTACTGCTGGAAGAAAGGATGTTAGTAAACATGGAAACTCCTCCAACTATTCAGGATACTAAAGAAGCAGAAATGCTGTCTGTTACAGAATACTTAAACTCAATACATATCTCTAAAAGAATGGTGGATTTTCGTGAAAAGACTTTAAAAAAATACCATACAGTCCCAGGAAAAGATTTGACAATGGCCTTACCTTTCTTCTCCAGATATTCTAGTAGGTGTTATCCCAATTTAGAGGTAGACAGGGCTTTTTAAGGATAAATCACAATCAGGGGAGAACTGTAAATGGAAATACTGTCTGAATTAAACTTCAGGGGTGAGTATGGTGTAGGTTGTGGTATGAAAAACTAAGTCAGACAGAAGAATGTCTACATTGTTTTATTAAACACTATTTAGTTCTAGCGTTCTGTTAATTTTGATTGTAGGTATCTATTATCCCCCGTGGTAAAGGACTGGGTTATGCCCAGTATTTACCCAAAGAACAGTATCTCTATACCAAAGAGCAGCTACTTGACAGAATGTGCATGACTCTGGGAGGACGTGTGTCTGAGCAAATCTTCTTTGGAAGAATTACAACTGGTGCCCAAGATGACTTGAAGAAGGTGACCCAGAGTGCGTATGCTCAGGTATGTGCTTAAGTGAGACTTTTTTTTTTTCTTCTTATGGTTTTCTTTATCTGCTCCCTAACACTAATACTTTGGAAGGATGCAATTCGATTACATATGTCCCTCAAAAGCCTGGTTTCAAAAAATATTATATGAATAAACATTATGCTGTTGTTTGTATAGAATCATAGAATCGTTCTGATTGGAAAAGACTTTTAAGATACTGAGTCCATTAACCCAGCACTGCCAAGGCACCACTAACCCATGTCCCTCAGCACCACATCTCCACAGCTTTGAAACCGCCCCAGAGACTGGGACTCCACCACTGCCTTGGGCAGCCTGGGACAGGCCTTGACAACCCTTGCAGGGAAGAAATTTTCCATAATATCCCACCTAAACCTCCCCTGATGCAACTTGAGGCCATTTCTTCTTGTCCTATCACTTGTTTCTTGGGAGAAGAGGCCAGTCCCACCTGGCTCCAACCTCCTTTCAGGGAGTTGTCAAGAGCCAGAAGGTCTCCCCTGAGCCTCCTTTTCTCCAGACTATAATGAGATGCTGATGATTTGAGTATTTTATTATAGTCTTACAACAGGAATCTTTGCATTAGGCTTTGATTGTTATCCTACATCTGCCCACAGAAAAATATATGCCTCAGTTGGATTCAAATACATGTGGCACTTTGATACTTTTAAAATGGAACTTAGTGTACAGATTTGACCATCTGATCCTAATTTTACAGTTGCCCTGTTTGAATACCCAGTTTGGATTCACATGTGTAATTAAATCCAGCAAACCTTGTATTTTAGCACCATTTGCTGTCCATTAAGACTGCTGAAATTAAGGCATGAGTTTGTGTTTGTATCATTAACTAGTGCAGCTGAGTAACGTGAAATCTTACCGATATAGTGACTCGTCTAAGGAACTGTGGCCACACACAGCTGCATTGTCCCATTTCCTGCACCAACACAAGATATCATTTTGTATGATGCTCACAAGGTGAGCAAGAGACATTTTAGAGTACACCTCTTTTCTCCTGCACAACATTTACCCCCCTCCCACTTCTTCATCCGTGGTGCGCCTCTTGTTGTCCCACTTCTGCAAGTAAATGTGTAATAAAATCCTCTTAATGGTAATTTTGCGGGATCTTCAGTCACTCTATTTTAATTTTAAATTAAAAAAAAATACTTAAATGTAGACTTTTGTTCATGCTAACAATGCATACTGTCTCCAGATAGACCTAGAGGCTTAAAATATTGAATTTTTCTTAAGGAAGCAGGTTAAGATACTTGGTTCTGATGCTGAGATCTCTTAGACTTACAAATATTCTTTGTCACACCTATAGTCATCTTGCAAGGCCAAGCAGAGAGATGCTGTGTTAGTAACCATCAAATTGATAGTGGCCGTGGAGTGAATACATAGATACCAGTTGGAACTTATTTCTGCCTCTGCTGAAGTAAAATGCAACTTAAAACATCCGTGTTTAGCAACCAGAAGAGCCAATATTCAGTAACGAGTCAAGCATTTCACCTTTGTAGGGAAGTGTCTTGGGATGAAGTATAGCATGCAGTTTTTGCATCTAATGGGACAAAGCCTTCAAGACCCTTTACTTTAATCCATAAATCAAGTTAACTTATCTATATGGGTGAGTAGAATATGCTGGACTTTGGAAGCATTTTGAATTGGAAAAACACTTGGTTTTCTGGTAAAGGAAGAGAGTTTTACTGCTTAATGAAGGCTGAAGTGTTTTCCTGTAATGTCTTTGTATTTAATTAGCAAAACATCATGTATGTCACAACTAACCACCTTTGAATGGTGGTATTTGTATCCTTCTGTTGAACCATTAAAAAGAAATAAGTGAAAGTCAAATAAGGCATGTTAGCTTGGGGACACCTGAGTTTTCAGGAGAGGGTTGGGTTTAGGGGAAAAGATTGGGTCATAGTCAAATGATTACATCCTTTCAGGACTTCTTACCATATTTTAGGTCAATATACCCTAAATTGTTACTGTGTCTTCTTTGATTAGTGTTGTCTTGGGTTTATTTCCATGTTTTATTTTGGTTTTTTCCCAGATTGTTCAGTTTGGTATGAATGAAAAAGTAGGGCAGATTTCCTTTGACCTCCCTCGGCAAGGAGACATGGTGTTAGAGAAGCCTTACAGTGAGGCCACTGCCAGATTGATAGATGAAGAAGTACGATCGCTAATTAACATTGCTTACGACAGGACGTTAAGTCTTCTGACTGAGAAGAAAGCAGAAGTGGAGAAGGTGAGCATGACAGTATTTCTAGCTACCAAGTTCCAGCTGGTAAGCCAGAATCTGAATTGAACCGAATAGATTTAAAATAGTGACTATGTAAGTATATGAGGAAGTTTGCTCAAAAACTATCTGATGCCATCTTGAGAGTGTCACAAGACTTAAATCAGTAAACAAAGTTTCTCCTGTGTGTTGGAACATCTCCGAGGTTCTCATGGAGATGATTTAACTTCCCTCCCCACTTCTGTGGTCAATATTCATTTGGAAACTTGGAGGGAAGAGTTTGTCTACCAAAGCAAGCTTTAGTAGGTGTATTTGACAAGTATGAAACTCAAAAAAACCCAATGCAAAATACCAGGATTCCAATTCGTTGGGCTAGAAGAAGCTCTCCGAGAAAGGAAGTTCATATAACTTCCTTTCTCTGAATTCTTCTGCTCTGGGGAGACCCCCCTGCAGTGCTGGGGCCAGCTCGGGAGTCCTCAGCACAGCAGAGACAGGGACCTGTTGGAGCGGGG
>WTSP01015276.1:0-10294 GCA_025331215.1 Actenoides lindsayi | reverse complement strand
ATTTAATATCAAACTGAACTAACATACAAAACGTGTCTAGAAAAAACAAAAAAAAAAAAAAAAAAAAAAAAAAAAAAACAAAAAAAAAAAAAAAAAAAAAAAAAGCAAAGAGTTCCTGAAACATTTAAAGTTTGGCTTTTGGGAGGGTTTCTCCTTTGTTTGCTTGTTTTGTTGCCTAGAAACTGACCTAAATAAGTGGCTCCATGTAGACAGAGTGTTCCCGGGTAGGGCTGTTTAATTGATAGGAGCAGGACCGTAAAGCACGAATGCAGAGCGAACGCCCAGCAGCCCCTCTGGCCAGGCAGCAGGGCAGCTGGCTAGGTCAGAGACCCTCTTTCAGCTTCACCGTAAGCAGATAAACTGTTGGTCCACTTCCATTTTGCTGGCTGGGTTCAGTAATGCGGAGAAAAAATTTATTAGTACTTGAACCTTAATCTGGCCAATGATTTTAACTTATCTTGGTAACAAGACATCGAGAGCACCTCTAGGGGTGGTAAACTTGATGATCCAGGGGTTGGAATCCCTCTGCTGGGAGGCCAGGCTGAGCTGGAGGTGTTCAGCCTGGAGCAGGGAAGGCTCTGGGGAGACCTTACTGCAGCCTTTCAACACTTCAAAGGGCGTGTCAGAAAGATCAGGAGTCTTTTTAGCAGAGCCTGTTGTGACAGGACAAGGGGTGATGGTTTTGAACTTAAAAAAGAGGAGTTTCAGACTAGGGAAAAGAAAGTATTACTATGCTGAGGATGATGAAACACTGGCCCAGGTTGCCCAGAGAGGTTGAAGCCCCATTCCTGGAAACCTTCCAGGTGAGGTTGGCCAGGGTTCTGAGCAACCTGCTCTATCTGCAGATGTCCCTGCTCCCTGCAGGGGGGTTGGACCAGATGACCTTTAACGGTCCTTCCCAACCCAATGTTGTTGTCTGTGAATCTATGGCCTCAGAAGCCTAGGCAGTGACTGCACACTGCCTGTGTCCCCTCTCCCACCGTGTTCTGTGGAGTATCCAAATCTCAGCTCTATGGGCTGGGTGGAATGAAGATAAGAATAGCACCAGTAACTGGTGATAGCCAGAAAGAAGACCAGGAAGATATTGGGGTGCCACTTCAAACACCTTTAAGGGTCCTTAGACACATCACAAATGGACAGATTGCACAGATATGATCTGTGATAATTCAGCAGCAGTGATGACATCATATAGCACAAATCCAGCCTCAGGCCTGCAGCTCACTGGGTATTTTTATAGCATTGACTGCCCAAAACGGTTTTGCTTGAGAGGATACTAATCTTTTTTATTTTGTTTATAGAGGACCAGAGTCAAATATCACTGTCAACACTTACTGTACAGAATAGCTAAAAACTTTTTCTTCTTTTTATTATGGATAAATTTTGTTCCTGGCAGTTTAGTCTTGTACATTCGGTACAAAATGAATACTTCAAACCCGCAAGATTTTCTTAGTCATAATTGGATGAAAATAGCTCAGCTCTGCCTTGTAGCTTTTCATGCCTATTTTACATCTTTTCTTGTACAATTTTAGGGATGACAAACTTTGTTTGGGGAAAAATAAAAAGATCCCAAATGATCAAGCTGTGTTCAGACTCTTTGGCCAAAGTCTTAACTGAATGCCTTCTGTTTGTCTCACGAATAGAAATAGCCTGATTTCCAGAAATGCTGAATGTCCTCAGCTCTCAGTGACCTCAATGGACACTGAAGAGCACCTCTAAAACCTGAAATTCATGCTCCTTTTTTTTTCCCCCTTTTTTTTTCCTTTTTTTTTCTTTTCCCCAAAGCCTAAATACAGATTTATAAGCTTAATTATTAGGAATCCAGATTTGAGAATTTGGCCTGGAAAATAGCACGCCTAATTTCTTTATTCATCGATTTCTTCTTCATCATCTTCAAACGCTTCCTCTCCATCATTTGCTGTTGCTTCTTGGTATTGCTGGTACTCTGAAACCAGATCATTCATATTGCTTTCTGCTTCTGTAAATTCCATTTCATCCATTCCTTCTCCTGTGAACCAGTGGAGGAAGGCCTTTCTCCTGAACATGGCCGAAAACTGCTCTGAGATCCTTTTGAAGAGCTCTTGAATAGCAGTACTGTTGCCAATGAAGGTGGAAGCCATCTTGAGGCCACGAGGAGGGATGTCGCACACCGCCACCTTGACATTGTTTGGGATCCACTCCACAAAATAACTGCTGTTCTTGTTCTGGATGGCCAACATCTGCTCATCGACCTCCTTCATGGACATGGGACCGCGGAAGACGGTCGCCACTGTCAAGTACCGCCCGTGTCTTGGGTCACAGGCTGCCATCATATTTTTGGCATCAAACATCTGCTGGGTGAGCTCTGGAACGGTGAGTGCTCGGTATTGTTGGCTGCCTCGGGCTGTCAAAGGAGCGAAGCCAGGCATGAAAAAGTGAAGGCGTGGGAAAGGGACCATGTTTACTGCCAGCTTCCGAAGGTCAGCGTTCAGCTGGCCTGGGAAACGCAGGGATGTAGTTACCCCACTCATGGTAGCAGAAACCAAGTGGTTTAAATCACCGTATGTTGGCGTGGTGAGCTTCAGGGTGCGGAAGCAAATGTCATACAAAGCTTCATTGTCAATGCAGTAGGTCTCATCTGTATTTTCGACCAGTTGGTGGACCGAGAGCGTAGCGTTGTAAGGCTCCACCACGGTATCAGAAACCTTTGGAGAAGGCATGACGCTGAAGGTATTCATTATCCTGTCTGGATATTCCTCCCGTATCTTGCTGATGAGGAGGGTTCCCATGCCAGACCCTGTCCCTCCTCCCAGGGAATGAGTGAGCTGAAATCCTTGCAAGCAGTCGCAGTGTTCACACTCTTTTCTCACTACATCGAGTACTGAGTCAACCAGCTCCGCCCCTTCTGTGTAGTGTCCTTTAGCCCAGTTGTTTCCTGCACCAGTTTGTCCTAAAATAACATACAATAGGGAAAGAAAATATACACAATTATTGGTCAGGCTTGGTATTTGCAAGCTAGATTATTCCTATTGGTAACAAAAGCAGCTATAAATCCGTCAGGTAGGTAATGGTGCTCTGCAGTTTTGCATACAAATATCTTTGGAAGGATCAACATAAACTTTTCATATAGTCTCTTTTTGCCCCAAATCCCTGGTAGTTTTCATTTGGGGTGTGGTTTATTTTTTTATTTCGCCTTCCATAAGTGCAAAGATGGCCTTGACTCCTCATTTTGAAAGCTTTCACACTCCCAGTCCTGCCTATTCCATAAATACCAGATGATTGTTTAATATTGAAACCCTTTCTGTTTGTAAGGACTGTGGTGTATATGAAGCCAAGTCACAGATACACATTTTGAACTGAAAGGTTCTTGGACTGTTTCTGTGAGACCCAGATGCACTGCTGTCATTCAAGGATAAGGCTGGGCTTCAGAAGCCCTACTTAACTTGTTCTATCAAGAACTAGAGCTTTTTAATTCAGGGTTACCTGGCCTGAATGAAAACACCAATCGACAGAAGCTTCAAGAAGTTTTTGAAATAACTTGGAAGTCGCTAAGTGCCTCTTAGCTTCTACTGGTTTCCCAACAAACTCGGTATTCTTACGGATCTGCAAAGCAACCTGCAAAATTGGATTAGTGACATTTCATGAGCCCCTCCTTTCCTCCTCAGGGCTTCCACTGTCTTTTTATGTGCCGCTCAGTTTATTACGACGGACCTTCTGGACCCTTTGCTATGCCATTGATTTGTTATCACTTACATAAACAGGAAGATTAAATGGGGGACCAATTTTTTCATCCTCCTGTTCCTCACGGTGACTGCTACATACATACACTGTGGCACTGATCTCACTCAGCAGTGCCTTTGTGCGTGGTATTCAGGGAGAGCAATAGTTTCAGAACTCACTATAGAGCTGTCAACTTCAGCGTCGTTCTCCCAGCCCTTCCCCTTCCTTCCCATCACCATGGCTCATTTCAATTCCCAGTGCACTGCGTTGGTGCCAAACGTATGAATCGGGGAAACTGCTCGCTGGGACATTGTTTAAATACGATACACTTTATTTTCACCGCAGAAACGCCTGGTTTCCTCATGATGTATTTGGTTAGTTAACGCATTGTTCTATGCGTTGCTATATTTTTTCTTTCTTTGAATGTAGGGAACCCAGCACTTCCTGTCCAGCTGTAATATCCTTCCAGAATAAAATATGCTTGCAAGCATCTGTGCTCTGCTTGAGCAGATCCCCTACTACAGACAGGGCAGCACACACCAGGCTGCATGCTAACAAGCTGACCTTGCTCCAAGATGTAGAAAGGATCCTAACAAAGACAGATTCTAACTTTAGGACTTTATTTTGCAGAACTGCCTCTTGTGGAAACATCATATTGTCCTGCTCTAGGTGAAGCTGCTTTAGCAAGGGGATTGGATGAGAAGACCTCCAGAGGTCCCTTCCAAATGCTACCATCCTGTGATTCTTCAGTGGGCAGTGAGATAAGGAGAGAATGGAGGGTAAGAGAGAACAAAGAAAAAGGTAAGATGAGAATGAGGATTACCCTCAAAAATGTGGAAAAGATATTTTCATGAGGGAAAAAGATGGTTTTTACTTGCTTCTACTTAGTGTTGGAAAACTAAAGCAATCAGGTGGCAGCTAGGAGTTTGTGTGATGCAGGTGAAGGCTGAGGGAGTCTAGCATAGTGCAGGGCCCGAAAGAGGACAGGTCCACCTCTGGATTAGGTGTTTTACCTCTGAATCTGCAAACTGTCTCTATTGCACTAATACAACCTTTGTATTTAAACTGCTGAGTGGAGCAGCAGCAGTGGCTGCCTATGCCAATACTAATGGCTTCCCTCCAACCCATAATGATCGGCAGCTCCCGTGGTGACACTTCACTTGGGCCACTGGTCACCCACCTACCCAGGGACTCCAACATTTTCATTTGAGACTTCCTTCTGTGCACGTGTACATGCCAAACAATCGGATACTTCCAAACCCGCTGGCTCTACAGCAGCCTCTCTAAAACCACCACCACATAGAACATGTCCAACAAACCCTGGAAGCTCCAGGCTTCTTACCCACGACCAGACAGTACAGTCTGGAGGATCATGATCCTCTGAAACCCTAATGGATGCCCCGCACTTACCAGGTACCTACCAGACCTCTGAAAAATCTGAAACATGTAAAATTATCAAATTTCACCAGAACTAAATCTCTAGGTGGAAAATGAGTCTGTGTCCACCAGAATCAGAACTTGGCAGATCTTCTGCCAATCCTGGAAGTTGTGTCGTGTGCAGCCCATCTCTAGCATTCTGCCTCTGCCTTTTCTCACTGTGAACTTTCCAAGATCTAAAGCAAGATGACACAAAGCAATCCCACAACTCAGCTGCACTGTTGGTACCTCCAGACCCTTCTACCACTATTTCTTTCTCCAACACATTGTAGCGTTATCACATGTGGTCAGGTTGAGCAGCCCATGCATAGAAGCCATTTATCTAGTGATATATTAAGTTTTTAATCCCTAAAATGGAAAAGATTTCCTACAGTCTTCTTTCACTTCTTTCCTCTCTTCACTGTTTGAAATAAAAGACAAAGCCATTTTGTGGTTGCCCCTACCAGTTCAGAAAAGTTAAAACTGGGGTGGTATCTATGCAGCAAAGCTAACAAGGGTGTGCACAACCAAAGAATGACCAATACAAAAATGTAGAAATGAAAGCTGGTTAACAAGAGGAGACACATCAGAGTTCACAGCAGTTTCTGGTGGGCAATCATATGCTGTTAGAAGGCCAGGAGACCTGCTGCAAAATCATTCCACCTGCACTTCTTCACCTTTCAGATCACCACCTTTGCCAACACCATCAGTAAAGCACAAGGATTCTATTTGTGTCCATCTCCCGATGGTCTGAGCTAGAGTTCCCATAGCTGGACCATGTGATCTTGTACTCAGTATACCTGAATGAAATCCTGATTGATGCTCCGTGGTTACTTGCTACAGAGACATGAGCACAGGCAGGTTTACACAAGCAGAGGCAGAAAACATCTCCATCAGAACGAGCCCTGGCAGCCTGGGGTACAGCAAGTACGGAACTACCAGCTTCTGCCACAAAATCCTTTGTGAGCCCAGGCCAGATTTTTCAAAGAGAAAACAAACTGCTTTGTCGGCTTTTGACACAGAAGATCATTACTTCAGCGCTCAGGCAGCCATTCTGCATTATTCAGCAGGTTGGGAGGACAGTGCCCGATGCTGGCAGGGGCCTCTGTCAGATACGAGGTTGATCACATGCTGTTGGTTCATTGTTAGCTTGGCAGGAAGGGAGTACAGTGAACAGGGCTATTGTTGAAGACAATCTGAATTGATTTTGCTCTGGTTTTACTGGTGGTACGCCAAACTGTAAAGCTCCAGTTCAGGTACGTCCACAGGCCTGGTGAATTTTCTTTCAGAGGGCTTGTGTGATCCATGCAGGAGAAAGGGAATGAAAGGAGGAACCTGAATGTAGAAACACACTTCAGAAAGCTGCCTGTGTCTACAGCTTTTCTCCCCAAGCTTACTTCTGCATGTTGTAACTTAAAGCTCCATCAAGAGAGGCTTAATGTCACTGCCATGGAGAACAGGGACAGCACTGAAACTTTTAAGTCAGTTGAAGGGTTAAAAGTAACTGCATGGCTTCTTACTGCCCACCTCGACAGCAACAACCCAGACTTAAGTTGGATTTATATCACCCAAACAATACTTACCTTTTCTCTGGATGTCCCTGGCATTGTTCCTTCCTTATGTTAACATCCCAAATTAAGTTGCAACCTAAGTTTGCCTTGGCAGGAGGGTATGTGTTCTGTGGCTAGTGCAGACTTGGAAACCAAAAGGACATGAGAGTTCTCATGGTAGCTTTCATTTAGACTTCCTGTTTCAGCAAGTGAATCGCTTCACACGCCGCATCTCCTTTAGTGCATGGGACCAATAATGTCTCCTGATAATCACAGGACCAATAATGTCTCTGTACTTTGTAAGGATGCTGTGAAATTTAACCCTGGAAATGTGCATTTTTAAGCTCAGATGGGAAGTACTACAGAAGTCCAAAGTGAAACTGTGAAGGCTAGAACAACTGCAAAACCAGAAGTGCCCCACGTGCACTCAGACTGTCCCTCATTATGGTGGAAAATAACCCAGTAATGGGCTATATATGATAAGGCTTTCCATATTACAGTTGGTCTTTCTCCACTGTTCAGTATTCTGCAAGGATCTGCTGAAAAAAATTGAATTACACAGCCTATAAACAACAGCTCAAGCATTTAATGTGAATTCAAGTGAAGAGTAGCCTGGTTAGTTTGTGGTTGAGGGGTTTTTTCAACCTTTCCTTTTTCTGCAGAATTTTCTTGCAGTTTGTTGTAAAGAAGTGGTCTCAGGACTTCTCTGGAGTTCATATATATGGAAAGCAAAGGTACTTTATCTGAATACCACAGGAGATAGTTTGCTAACCCAAGGAATGATTAAGGGAAGAATGACTTTTGTTAAGGGGCTCTCTGAGCTGACTTACAAATAACTGCCACCGCATTGTTAAACCATTAGGATTTTTCAGTACCAACAATCACTTTGAAATAGGGAGCTTAAGTGCTTTTTGACCATTCACTTGATCAACAAAGATCCATTGGATAGTTTTGTTTCTTTAAATAAGAGATGTTCACATACCAAAGATGAAATTATCAGGCCGAAAGAGCTGCCCAAAAGGACCAGACCGCACACTATCCATGGTTCCCGGCTCCAAGTCCACTAAGACTGCTCTTGGTACAAATTTCTGGGCTACAACAAAAAGTAAACATGCCCTTAATGTTCTAAAAAAAGCTAACACAGTTATAGCTCTCAATACACAAATACATCATGTTTCATGTTACTGGTCTAGTATAGATTGTACATATACAAATACTTCCTATACATGAAGTCATGGTGGTGAAAAAAACCAGCATCATAAGAACAAATGAATTCTGAGTGAAAAACAGAAGTGACATCTTTTGGGTCATACAGATGGCACATTACATCTTACAAGCTTTTATGCTTGAAGGATTCACCTCCAGTGGAAGAGCTACATAGTGGCAAACAGTAACAGCTTAGCACACCTAACACAAAGCACCAAATAAAAATCTGTATCCAGTTGAAATTCATCAGGTAAATAATACAAATTAACCTGAGCTGGAAGAAAGATGAAACATTCACATTTGCAGTTTCCTCTCAATAGACCAAAGGGCTCTTGATTCCCATTTTACTGTTAACACCCTTCTACACAAGGCTGACTCAGAGGATCTGGGCACCTTTGGTATCGTATTAATGAATCCCCATTGAGCTCTCCATCACCCGTGGCCCAGGCCTCTCAGTCATAAAAGCACAGAGTACTACAGATGCAGGCTCATATAAGCAACAGTTTCATTTGTGGCAATTGCTAAGACACATCTGATGAAATAATATTAAGTTAAAAGAGCAAACGCCTGGCACAGTGTTAAAAAAAGCCTCCACCTCCAGACCCTAAGGACAGCCCCTTGTGCCATTTCTCTCTGCCTGGGGAGGTAACACCCAGTTAATCAGTTTTTAAGAAAGTTGGTAATCTTCTCTGTGTATAATGGGGCGAGCTGGGGGGCTGAAGGCACACGGGGAGCGTGTAATACAGCTTCACAAACCCATTCTCCCCCAGATTGCTGTGCCCCTTCCCACGGAACCCGTCCCGCACCCCTCCCCGTCCCGCACTTACAGGATGATTCATTATAGTAGACATTGATCCTTTCCAGCTGCAGCGCTGAGTCACCGACATAGCCTCCGGCTGGGTCAATGCCATGCTCATCACTTATCACTTCCCAAAACTAAGGGAGGAAAAGGAGAAGCGGGTTTGGGAACTCGCCCAAAGAGTACCGGGGGCCCTGCCCAGCGCCCGGGACGGGGCGGGGAGCGGCAGCCCCTCGGCCCGGCCCGGCTGCAGCTGCCGGATTCCTGGCGTGCCCGGGACGGGGCCGCAGGCACAGCCCGCGCAGGCACAGCCCGGGACGGGACGGGACGGGACGGGGCCGCAGGCACAGCCCGCGCAGGCACCGGGATTTAAATGCGAGGGATAAACGGCGGCCGCCCAACGCCTCTCCCAGGCGGGCTGTTCAGAGGGGGCCGCTCGGACCTCGGCCGCCCTTCCCTGCTTTTAAGCCACGGCCAGGTCAGTTGAAACATTAAAATAATTTTTAAAATAATAATAAATCCCGCTTGGTTTCGCTGCTTCGCCTTTTACGGTCACGGGAAGAGGGGAGACGCGCCGCGTCCCGAGCGCACCCGGCCCTGTCGGCAGCAGCCCGGGAGCGGAGCGGGCCGGGCGGTGAGGGGCGGCCGGCACAGCCCAGCCCCGCGGGGCCAAACGGCCCCGAGAACCGGGTCCCCCAGGCGCTGAGAGGCTCCGCAAGCGGCGGGTCAGGCAGCGGCGGCCCCGGCTCACCTTGGTGCCGATCTGATTCCCACACTGGCCCGCCTGGATGTGCACGATCTCCCTCATGGCGAAGCCCGCAGCTTTCCCGCCGCTATGCGCGGGGCCGGCAGAACGGGCGGCGCTTTATGGGCTCTGAGGCGGTGCCCACCCCCCCCACACACCAACCCTCTCACTCCCCCCCCGCACCCCCTTCCCCGCCCAGCCGGACCGGGACCGCCCTCACCCCGCCGCAGGGTCGGCTCCAGGGGGCAAGAGGCGACACCCGCTTTGTCACATCGGCCCCTCACATCTTCCTCATCCTCCCTGAGGGCCCCCCGGGCGGGGGTCGGGCGGTTCTCCTGCCCCAGAGGTGGTGGCTCCGGTCTACGCTGCGCTTCACCCCCAGACCCCGCGGGTTTGCCACCTTCAGCCACCGCGGAACCCTCGCTGTGTGCCCGCGGACACGGTCGCCTCCTCCTGCTGTTCTTCGGCGGGCTGGGGCAGACAGCAAACTTCACTGAAGTGGCAGCGTCCAAAGAAATGGGGCGGGTGGACCTTCTGCGTGCCGAGCCAACGGCCATCTTCTTTGTATCGCTGTTTCCTGGCGCGGGGTTGCCAGCAGATAACAAGCCGCTGCGTGAAACCTGCAACTGGGAAGGCAAGCGATCTGTATGGAGAGGCTGTCCTGAAAGCTCATGTCAGCACAATTCAGAGGATGCCCTGGAATATGTCGAGTTTGGATAGAAACATAGAATGGGTTGGTTTGGAAGGGACCTTAAAGACAATCTGGTCCAACCCCCCTGCAGGGAGCAGGGACATCTGCAACTACAGCAGGTTGCTCAGAGCCCCGGCCAACCTCACCTGCAATGGTGCCAGGGATGGGGCAGCCACCACCTCTCTGGGCAA
>WTSP01015274.1:0-50040 GCA_025331215.1 Actenoides lindsayi | reverse complement strand
CCAGGCAAAACAAGGGATGCTGCTCCCTCTCGCAGACAAGACACGGCGTGGCCAGGGACAACACGCAGAGCAGGGAGGTGGCAGAAGGTGGAGGGCAGTGAGGACAGCCGGGGGGAGCAGCGGCGAGGATGCCCTGGGCCCCGAACCGCATACGTTGGAGAGGGCAGAAGATGGCAGGGGCAGCAGCACACACGGTGGTCCCTCGTAGATGTTCAGCGATACCCAGCAGACAATGCAGATGTCAGACCTTGCAACCCCGACCCAGGCAGAGATGCCCAAAGGATGGCACATCTTGCAGCCCGGGCTGTCTGAGCAGCTGCTTCAGCCCCCCCGCCCCGAACTCTGCTTCACACACAGGGTATCTGAGAGCAAAACCAGCAGTGCCTGGTTTCCCACATCCCACAGATCGCTTTTCCCCTCTGTATTCTCTGATGCTTATTAGAGCCTGAACACTCACTCACTGCATTTCCTCCCTGCAGCCACATCTTTCCCCACCACCCCATCACTGATCTTGGTCAGAGAGGCACAAGCCCAACAGTTCTGGGCACAGACAAATTTCCTAGCAATCGGCCTGCGGCTCAAAGGCTGTTTCAGGGGGCTGCAAAAAGACAGCAGCAGACTTGCAAAGGCACAGCTACATAACCTTTGTTTCCTTAGGGGACGAAACAAAGAACAGCAAAAGATGAAAGCAGAGAGTACAGCTGCTTTGTGCCCGGTTACACACTGACTCCAGCAACAAACCTGAAGAATTAAAGTCTCAATGATGAAAAAAAAAATGCAGTTGAGTTCTTGGGGTGGATTTACCTGTGGGGTTACAAACTCACAGAGCAGAGCAGCTGTCATAGGACAGAAACCTGTCCCTCCCCAAAACCATCCCACGCGTAGCTAAACACGCAGGAGACAGACAAACCCCACACATCCCTTTATTTATAAATGCCAGTCCTGCAGAGACCATGCCCTTCACAAAATCGAGGCCCAATCCTGAAGCGTTTCAGTCACTGGTAATGAGGCAAAACGTTCAGTGAGGATCACTGGGATTTTTTGCCCCAGTAACACCCCCAGGATCGGGCTCCAGCTGTTTTGACTTCCCTGGCAGGCTGATGTCATTGGCACACTAAAACAAGGGCTTGAGTTGCTTTCCTCGCCCCGACCTCCCTGCACAGAATTAGGAGGTTTATTTGTTCTAAGATAAAGTATGGTGACACTTTAAAGATGCCCCCGTTTTCCCTCTTAGATCAGCTTGACATCTGGTTCAAAAATGTTATGAAACACTCTCTGAACCTGCTGTGGAATTGGATATTATGATATTTCACCAAGACAGGGTTCAAGTGAACTTTCACCTCCGAGTGAAAGTTGGGAGTGTTGAAAGTGAAAACAGACCATTCAGAGCCTTTCACTGGGACAGACCTTTCAGTGACACTGGATGTAGGGAAATAATTGCAGATGGTATTGTTGTGGGGGAAATATCACCTGCCATGAAATCTCACCCTGAGCGAACATTCAGTTGTTATAAGATCATATCGCTGCGCTGCTTCGTAGTAACACATTCAGGCTGCAGACTTGAGCAAGGTCATTCCGCAGGAAACCCACGCACAACAACAGGGTTTTGTTCATCGTGCTTAAAGATACTAGTGCAAGACAGGGAGGGGGAAAAAAAAAAGCAAACCCTACCAAAATATTTTTGCTACAGATAAAACAGCCTTCCATGAAAGCGATTGCTTTTTTTCGTATCCATTTACATGAAGAAATTTCATGTCTCCAATGGAGAAATGAAAGCAGCAGCACCGTGATAGCAGTGAAAATGAGAGAGGGGGGTTTTACACAGTTGAAAAACTTGGTATGTAATCAATCAAAAGGAGAACACTTGTCATCTTTGTTGAATTTTCTCACACATAACAACCCGACCATTTCTATGCTCCTTGCAAAAACAGCTTGCTCAAAGCCCCTGGCTGATGCAAAATTTCCACCTCTCCTTCCACAGAAAGGAATCCAGAACTTATGTTTTCTCCACATAGATGTGTTACAATAGAGAAGTGATGCTTATGAAAACCACGCAGGTCTGAGCGCTGCAACCTGCTGTCTTGCAGATTTAATAGCACTGAAAAGAAATCTTCATGTAACAAGCAGCCAAACCCTCCTTCCCCTCAGGTAAGGAAGCAGCTTGACATGGGAAAATGAATATGGGGGGGAAATTAGAACCAGGCCATCTTCTTAGCCTTGCTTCTGCTACATGTGCATTTACCAATCCTATTTTCATAACCCAAAAAGATCGAAGCCACCTGCTCTGCAGGTGTTGGAGCTGGAACCCTTGAGATACAGTCCCTTGTGAAAGTGGCATCCCCTGCCAGAGCCCACCATCCTGGGAGGTGGTACACACCATGGGGACCATGCAGCCTCTCCTCCCGAGATGTGCCCGTGGCAAGGAGAGCTGATAAGCCAGCAGTTATCTGAGCTGCATTGTCAGCAGGGACCCAGATGCACACTGGAGAGCGAGAGGGTGTTGGGGATATGTTGGGGCCTGAAGAAAGAGAAGACTTGTAGTCTACAGTGAGTGCAAATTAGAAAGTACCACGAGGCTTGTCCATGATCAAAGCCACTATCTACAAACGCCACTCTGGACTGAGATGAACACAACAGCAGTAAAAAGTCTGTTCAAGTCCACTCCATATTCATTCAAATTTCTATATTTGATTTTACATTATAAAAAAATTTACAGCCTACCTAGTAATACCCCCCAAAAAAAGAAACTCCTAAAAAAAGTTTTACAACCTGTTAACAGCCAAAGCAACAGCCCAAAACAATGTCTCCACAAATGCAGACGACTGTGCTTTTAATTAAGATTCACAACTTCTTTTATTGAAGGCAGTGAACTATAATGAGTTCATTCATTCACAGGAGTCGGCTCAACCTGTGCTGCCTCCACCACGTAACCTCCCCGGGATAACAAGGACCCCGTTCACACCTCACCGCATCGGGCAGCCCCGTTCCGAGGAGGCTGAAGCCCTGGATGGCCTCGTACGAGCCGGCAGCGAAGCTCAGCGACACCGGGAAACGGTTTTGGTGGCTTCAGCGTCATCCCAAAGGTTGAGTCTCCGGGAAACCTCTCTCTGTGTGGAAGTGTGAGAAATACCAAACTGCCCCCAAAGGGGTTATAACGCGGGATAACAAAGCCTCCAACGGTCCCCGTCCGCGTCTTGGAAATGAGCAGGCACCCAGGGCGCGTCCCTCGGGGATGGCAGCACACAAGGAAACGATGGGAAAGCTGAAAAAGGGCCCCTCCCTCTCACTCACCCTCACCAGGGAGCCATTAAATGCCTCTTGCTATTGCTTTTTTAATTTGTGCGTTGAGTTTAACGGCCACAGGAGACGATGGCTGGACAAAGGCACCTCCCCAACATCACATCAGTTCTCGCTCCAGGGTCTCAACTCATCCACGCCAACACCCTGACCCAGGTCCTCCCAGGGACCCCACGGGGCTCTGGGAGATAAAACACCTTCAGATGAGCTCAGTAGCAGACACAAACAATTGGTGACGTGCTACCGAGGCTAAACGAGAAGATGGAGAACAAAAGTGTTAACATGGAGCTTACCCAAGAACCTCCTAAATTGAGGGTGGTCTCAGGTCCTCTGCACACTGTCTGCAAATTCAATCTATCAGTTATCAAGACTCCGCAGCCCCTCCGTGCCCTTTCCAGGGCTAAACCAACATGATTAAGTTGATGCACACTGACCTCTGCAGTCACACGTCACTTGCTTTATAGGGCTGAGTATCTCTTTCTTAATGCAGTGCAGTTGCAGCCATATGGCCTAACGATACAAGGAAGCAATAGCTCAGCTGGAGGGTCTGCATGCAGGAAAGCTTGGCTGTGTTTCCCAGCTATGTCAGGTAGACATAGACAAAGCATTACCTGTGCCTCCAGCCTGAGCTTGACCTGACCAGTAAGTCAGGAGTCTTCCTGCCTACCTTCCTTCTCTATCTTCTCCCTGTAGTGGCTGGAAAGCATCTTTGTACGTGGTGGTGTTTGTACAGAAGGGCTTCAAATGGAAAAAAAGATACTAGACTCTTACAGCCAAAAACCCAAAAAGAGTCTGTGTAGGAAGCGTCCTGACAAGGTCTGAAAACCTGGCGTTTATTTACAAGAGCACATTTCACGGATAGCATCCTGGTTAAGATTGACAGCTTCTAGAGTTTAAACACAGGAGCAATAGAGCCCAAAATAAAACTTCCCAGGTAAGGCTGTAACAGACCCAAAAACTGCCCTGCAGTCAGGTGAGAGTGGGATCAGCAGTGCCAAATGGGTTAGAGCTGCAGGTCCCTATCAGAGCAGAAGCCCAGCTGGTACTAACCTACTGCTCCATCTCCAGCATTCATCAAGGTCAAACATTTGAAGGAAGCTAAAAAGGTTCCCAAAATGCCACCTATGCACCAGCAATCTGCAAAGCTCTTGATTCCTACCCAGAGGAAGGGACAACTGCCCACCACGAGCGATACACAAAACACTGGCAAATCTTAAGGGGAAAGTGCTGCTCATAGGACATGGGAGTGTCTGTCATCAAAGCAAAGGTGGTAAACCCCTTAGAAAAGCCAGCACCGCGGCATCAGGATTATATTGCACTTTATCAGAACTAAACCACTTGGACAGAGAGGAGGAGAAAGGAAACAAGACTCAGTGCCTGAACCTCCTCCAGGTGTGATTTGTGCCTAGGACGCCAAGCAAGAGGCAAGAGGCACACCGGTTTGCTGGGTTACGTAGCCAAGGCAAACAAGACACAGCAAGGCCCAGTTCTGGCCCCCTCTGGATCCATAAATTGGCCTCTGGGAGCTGTGGGGGGCACGCTGGTCCTAATTGTGTCTTGTTTAACTTGGCTCTCTGAACAGCAAAGCTTTTGCTGTCTTGGCTCAAGTCACCAATCTCACACCTCAGTGGGACTTAGCTCTTTTCTTGGATTGGCAATTAAAAAAAATGCCTAATGTTGATACACGTTAAATGGTTTTGATCAAAACCCACTTACTTTTACAAGAAATAGTCTGGATGACATGCTGAGAACCTCTGCCCAAAGCATCAGGGAGAAGCACACTACTGAGATGGCAAGACCCTCTCTTCCAGACTACTTGAATGATTCACTGATCGCTGTCACGGTTCCCTGGATTTTTCTCTCCTAACTAGGAGAACAGGGACTTATGCCCAGCAGAAGTGACATAAACAGGTATAAATCCCAGTAGCCTCATTCCTCACTACAGCCACTGATATTCAAAGTGAGACAAGGAGAACCCTTCTGAGGAAGAAGCACCCAACACCTACACTGGGTTAGTACAGTGACTTCCTTGACCTGCAAGAAGTGACCAACTGGCATTTTTCACACAGGCATAACCTTGCACCAAACGCACTCTGAAATGGTATGGAATGAATGGAATGGAATGAAATGATTGGAGCCCACTCTCTGAATGGTGATCCCAGGTGGAACCCAACATAAGAAGTCCTTTGCATTTGCTTGCTACCAACCATGTCAACAAGCCCAGGGATGCTGAAACCTCAAGACCAGACATCTTTGAAAGCAGCCTGGAAGCAGCAGTGACGCATGTGAAGCTCCTGGCACTGGGCAGCTTCCAGATCAGCCTTTCCCTCCGGCTTCCCTTCACATTTCTTATTTTGGCCCAGTGGGGAATACAACTGTGTCTGCTCATGCAGAGAAACAGAGGAGGAGGTGTGATATTGTCAATCTCCCAAAAAGCTCGAGGGATTTGTTAGTTGGGTACAAAGATGCAGAAAACCGCATGCAGAGGCTGCTCAAAAATGCTATTTCCCTCCTCCCCCCCAAAAAAACAAGGAATAACAAAAAAACAACCTACACCACAAAACTCACCAGTTGCTTAGTGTGTTGCAGGTTCCCATTTGATCTGCTCAAAACTTTCTCAGCCCTGCCAGCTCTCAAGCATCTTCCTCTGGTGTGTGTGTCTTGGATTATCATTTCATAAGATATTTCACTGCTTTCCCCCCCCCTCCCCCCATTTCCACCTCCTTTTCTTATTTCTGTTCTGAATTTCCAGCACCTTTTGATCAGTTAATACACCGAACACAAGAAGTGGCAACTGGATAAATCAGCAGCACACCTTGTCCAGTTACCTCCCATTATAACCACGTCCAGATGCTTCACTGGAAGTTGCAAGAAAGTCTACTGGGGATAGGTATCAGATTTAAAACAATTCCATCCCACTCCCCCATTATCAAGTAGTGTTATTATCCTTTTTAGCACCAAACACCTATAGAATTGGCAGTGCACATAGCCCTCATTTCAGAATGGCAGGGAAGATGCAGAGTTGGCTATTTCCAATATCTCCAGATTAGATTATGAGACAAAGATAGGGCCAAAATGCAAGAATACCTGTGGTGTGAGAGAATCAAGACCTTCCCCACATAAAATAACCCTATGCCTAACCTCTTCCAACATCCAGATTTCTTTGGACCTGCTCAACTGGGATTATTTTCTTTCTGGAAAGTCTTCAAGCAGCACTACCCATGGGATTTCTAGATTGTGTACCATGTGCTTTCTTATCGCTGCTGGTGACAGTCTACTTACTGGATTTCTGGCTATGTTGGTGTCTTGAAGGAATCTGATTGATTTACACAGACACTCACTGGCTGTCAATGGCAGAATGAAGGAACTAATTTACAGCAGAAATTTCTGATCCCAATCCATAAATTCATCACCTTGCACTTAAATGTCAAACCACTTCCATTGCTTCCATCCTCCTCCTCTGCTGATGCTTCCTGACAGTGTGCCATCAGCATGTCCCTCTCCTCTGCAACATCTTCACTAATACTTCATAAAAGAAACAAAGAAAATAAGAGAAATAAAGAAATACTTTATAGAGTCATCCATAAAACCCACTTCAGACTCCACCTCACATACTTCGTCCTGACAGCTCTCCTCTCAAAAAAAAGTAAATTAAAAACCTGTCACTTGTCCTTTAAGCAGTTCCCTTTAGACCAACTTCTAAATCTTGCCTTAATCCCCATTTTCTATGGCTAAATTAATAACTTCCCACACGGCGCAGTAACAAATACTTGGACAATCATGGATAAAATATCTGCCTTATTCTAGATAGAGGAAAGATGGCATAACTTACAAAGGTGGCATATTTAACCAACCCAAGGCACCCAAACTGAAGCTGTGTCCCAACCATTCCCATTCCATCCCACTGTGTCTTTAACCATCTTTTCTCCAGGATTCACTGCAAAGCTTTTCCTGCTATTCAGGTCAAACCTGAAGGTCTATAGTTGCCCATTAGCACTAAGTCTTTTGTTACAGTCGCTATAAAAACACAATTACAGCTGGATTATGGTATGCTTATGCGGAACAGCATTGTAATCCACAAATGGTCCTCTGGAAGCCACATCTGGAGGCAGATCCTAGCTGGTGCACGTAAGAAAGCTGGAATCGAGCCCAGAGGAGATTAATACAACAGTACCTCACTAATTCACACTAAAGGTGAAGAAACCACATGGAATATTTCAGATGAAACAGCAGCAAGAGAAGTACAAATGAACGCATCACAAAATACTCTCCTTTTCAATTTCAAGCAGCTATCTCTGAGCAAACACCGCGGTGCACTGAAGCATGCTATATATAGCTAATGAAGTCTTACTAACATTAGACATGGCTATAGCATCTGCTCCTAAAGCTTTGCTGAGGAGTGTAGATAGACCACCAGGTTTCTAGAGAGCTTATAAGAAAAGCAATTTGGTGAAGTGAAGCTTTGTCAGCTTCTACTGTACATATTAACTTGAGGCCTAATATTTCCTGCTACATCATCTCAGCAGGCAACTATCACCAGTGCCAGAGGCCAGATCCTCAGGTGATGTAAAAGACTAAAGCACCAACGATTACACTGACTGTATGTACTGCTCTCCAGAACATTCTTCAGCAACACAAAGGGAATTATGTCCAGGGCCAAGAGATTTTCACCTTAAAAACGCTTCAGCATTTTCCATGCGCTGAGCTTCAGTCCCAGACATCCAGTTTGCTGGAGCATCTTGCCACACATGTCCCATACACTCACTGCCCGTGATCCAAAGCAAAGCTTTGCAGGTGCAGTAGAAAACAGTCTGTGGCAGGGCTGTAACTCTCTCACATAGGATAGGACAGCTTTCCTTCAGCTGGAGGTCCTTCAGGCGTGGTACACAGGAAAAAGAGAGAAAAGACTGATTGTATTTGCCCACAATCAGCAGGGATCTGCTGATTCAGTGCTACTGTCACTTTGCTCTCCACACTCAGTTGAGGACCTCACTCAAATATTAACCTTGGCCTCCATTCAAAACAAAACCCCTACCCAGCCCAGGCAGGCTCAGCCATTCGCCTTGTTTGGGTTTGTTTCCCAAGAGAGAGCAGTCCTTCAGCAGGCGAGGAGGAAGGGGGGGAATATTTTGCCCCAAGGAGGACCTTTGCCAACTCTGTATCCTGCAGCAACAGCCAGTCCCTGCACACAACAGGCTCTGCCCCATTCTGACATCCAGGCACCCTGACACCTTTGCTGCATCCACACACAATCACAGAATCATTCAGGTTGTAAAAGACCTTTAAGATCATCAAGTTCAACGGTTAACCCAGCACTGCCAGGTCAACACTAAACCATGTCCCTCAGCACCCCATCTCCACATCTTTGAAACCCCTTCAGGGATGGGGACTCCACCACTGCTCTGGGTAGCCTGGGCCAGGCTTTGAAAACCCTTTCAGGGAAGAAATTTTAACTCGTGTCCAACCTAAACCTCCCTCGGTGCAGCTTGAGGCCATTTCCTCTTATCCTGTTGCTTGTTCCTTGGGAGAAGATACTGACCCCCACCTCTCGACAACCTCCTTTCAGGCAGCTGTAGAGGGCAACAAAATCTGTAAACCCATCTCATGGTATTAGGAGAGGATGAAGGAACAGGAAAGTAAAGTGAGAGAAAACTGAGGTCCCTGAGGATGGATGCTCTCATCTCTCTAATGGGTAGGTAGGAAGTGCCTTTGAACAGTGTATTATCTTAAAAGGGCTCGGATCACTGTACATCATCCTCTTCCTTTCTCCATGAAGCAGGGGGCATAGAGATGTGAGGGGGGGATGGATATCACTGGCAGGCCTCTCTGGAAGCCTTCATGTTTGGCCTGCAAACCCCAGAGGTCAGCCACAGGGCCAGCAGAAGGGCACCCGCTGTGACATGATTAAGTTGCTGCCTCTGGGCTGAGCAGGTTCAAGCGGCCTCCCTGCCGGGTGGGAACATCTGACACCCTCCTGCTGCTTAAACCCATCCCCGACCAAAATGAGCCGTCAGGGCTGCAAACTGGGAGGAGAGCAGCCTCCTCCTGCTCACGTGGCAGAAATAAGATCTTTAGCAGCAGCTCTGCGGGAGAAAGGGATTGCTGGGATGAAGCCGACTTGCTGGTCCCGCACACAGGGCTCTGGGACTTCTCCGGCCTGCAGCTCACAGGCAGCACAGCCAGACTCACCGAGGTCACTGGAGTCACACAGCAGTGCTAGCTGGGCAGCCCTGGGAGCAGATCATATTGCACGGTATAGTAATGTGAACTCCAGCACCCCCAGCAGCATCCGTGCACAGCACCAGTCTGCTCCAGTGGATACCCTGCTCAGCCCAGGTCTCCAGTACGGCCTCACACTGCCCCAGACAGGGTCAGTGTTAACAACTGTGGTGTTCCGAGGATTCTCAACCCCTGCTCAGCATCCCAGTCCTCAAAGGTCACCAGCAACTCTATTTCTGGCATGATAAAGCCCTCAAACACCAAAGTTTCCACCAAACACACACACAAGGAAAAGCGCCCCGATCTGGAAGTCAATTACAGGTCAGGCTAAAACCCACCTACAAAAAGTCTTCATATAACAAATCTCCACCAGAGAAAACCAGTGATCTACCCTGTAGGGTTTCAAGATCCATGGGAGACAGCCAGCTACAGCCCTACTCCGAGTCCTTCACTACTCCAAACCCACACCAAGAAGTCATCACAGGAGAGCAGCCAAGGTACAGAGAGGAGCCCTCCCCAGCACCGCAGCAACAGGACAGACACTACATCACCCAGACATGGTGCTCCAAGTTTAGATCTTCTGGGGATGGAGAGGGAGGCTGTAAGATGACATGGAGCAGAGCTAGAGACCTGGAGACCTCATACCTCAGATCAGCCCAGCACAACGCAGCACAGGTGACTTCCCAGGACTCAGCCAGTCCCTCCCACTACAAAAGGACCATCTTTGTGCCACTAAGTGCATTAGCTCCAACAGAGCACAGAATCAATTTCTGAGGCTCATTCTTGCCTTGCAAAGCCTTATACAAGAAAAGAAGAAATCCAAGGCCACAGGTAGGTTGTTGCATCCACTCAGACAAAGCCAACAGTGGTACTCCATGCAGGAGGCCCACAGCAAAATATCTAGTCCCTGACTATATCTTGTAGGTACCTAACTATGCTTCATCATCACAGTGTTGAGTAATAGCAGTTGATAGCTTTCTGGCATCTTGGAGAATATCCATCTGCACTTTGCTTTCTATCGACTTATAAAATTTCTGCCTTGCAGGAGCCCGTCGGGTTCTTGTGCTGGTTCTCCCTTCAATTTCACACTTAATTAAGTCCTCGGATCAAGTCTCAGGATGGATTGCTCACTAGACCAGCAGCTAGAATTGATGTTGTATCTAAGTGATGGGGCCTGAAGAAGAAAAAAACGGAGCAGAAGCAATAACAAGAAAGAGGGAGGGAGAGGAGAGAAAGCTGCTTTTATTTCAGGGTTAAAAGCTTAATCTTCTACTAAAACAGTATCACATGAGAGGGAAAGAGTCTCTTATCCATGTGATACTGCTGACCCAGGCTTGGTTTAGAAGCTGTAATATCATTCCAAGAGAAAATTATGTCGTCAAGTAACTTTTCTTCAGAGGCAATTAAAAGGAAACAGGACTCAGAAGGAAGAGAGCACGGGATAGAAGAGGGGGGCTGAGCAGTGCTCATTTGTGGAGGAGACATGCTGAGCCTCTGATGAAGAACAGTGTAGAACCAGACATCAGTAATGGGAGAGCCTACAAGAGCTCAGAGTGATGAAGTGCACAAAAGCTTGGGTGTTTCCTCTGAACTTGCTCCAAACTCCTTGACTTAGGCTGAACAGGGCTGCAAACCTCATGAGCCAAACCCTTCTCAGGAGATTTCTGGAAGTTCCTGTTCCTCTTGGAACTATCATAACAGGGTTTAGTTTTACTGCTGCTATATGGCATTCCAATTTCCACTATGGTCAAACCCAGGAAGGCAATGAAAAAGCAGAGCTAACAATATTTGAGTATTGTAAAAGGCTGAATTCAGGTTTGCACTGAGAGTGTTTCAGGTCAGTCTTACTCTGGGGTCATACAAGTGGGTCTTCATAGTAAGAAAAAGAGTAAGCCCTATCAAGACCAGTTCATTCAAATAATAAGATATCTTCCAACATATCTTAAAGACCCTGGTAGTCTGTTGAGTTTGGGGTTTTTTTTGTTGATCACGTGTACAAAGCTGTGTGTACGTGCTGTCTGGGACAACGTAACATCAGGCCATCATTTACATTCAGCTTAACTGGAACAAAACTCTGCAATAGCTGACTGAAGAAGTTCCTCCAACAACAATTCAAAACCCACTTCTACATTTTATTTATTTACACAGCTCCCCTCTAACATGCAGATAACACAGACAGGATAGCATATACTGGGTACTGCAAACACTATCCATGACATATCACCTGCTCTCTCATCCTTTGGGACTTGTGCTTTCTTCATCTATTGACGTGCCACAACGGTGATTTTAGAGTCCTTTGCACACAAGGTTTCCTGGTTTGACACATGGCCAGAGCGCATTCCTGGCCTCAAAGTAAGGCTCCAGACTCTGGCACCAGCCACCTGTCCAGTAAAGTGACAAAGTCTAATTCATTAAAAGTAATGAGGTAGATTTAAGCAAGGCACCTGCCCTGGAGTTATAAAGGGGCTTTAGGTTTGGTATTTCTGAATTAACAAGCAAAGAAAGAGAGAACAGGTTAGAAACAGTGATAAATGTGGTCCTTCAAACAGGGCCAGCCTCAGCAGTGGCATCTCTTCTCTGTTGTCCTATAGTTATCTGTCCATCCTTAGCCACACAGAAAGCTGGTATCTCAGAGCACAGGAAGGGTTAAGCCATGACCTTCTCAATGCAGCCACCATGAGGTATGCCTTCCATCCCATAACTCCCTGGTACCCAGAAATCTAACATGGCCACGGCACAGCAAATTTCTAACACAAGAACACTAAAGTGTTGACAGCAAAGCACCTATCCAGCTGCAAGAACTGAGTGTCTGGGAGAGCTGGGAAAAGCCATTAAAAAATCATTCATAATTACTTCAGGAATTAAAGGTCCATTTTGTTGGTTTTGAAGCAAATACAGTGACAGGAAACATTTAACACCCAAAGGACACTTATCAGAATCCATTCGTTCATTGCAAACTATTAATTCCAGGGAATCTTACTCTGCTCTTCACTAAACTGAGGGGACAGATACAATGGACTGAGGTGGCCAGAATGGCCACGGGTGGTCAGGGTGACCCACGGATAGACTCTTTGCTCCCTTCTTTACCCAGCTGTCTCCATTCAAACAGTTCCTGCTTCCCATGGGTAGGCACAGTTGGAGATATGCAGGCCACATACAGCTGATTATGAGAAAAAAGAGCTGTTTGTTTTCACATGTATTGAGACTAACTGCCCAAAGAAACTTCAGACCCAGACATCAGCTGGTCCAACATTCTAGCACCAAGCAACCCCCATCACAACTATTATCCAACAGAAATGCTGATCCCAGCACCACGAGTTATTTACACAACAGCTGAAGAACACCATGAGAACTGCACACAGCCCCTGTGTTAACACCCCAGCATTTAGACTGGAAACAGTGGATAAACCCAGGTAATAACTCACCACAAAGCTTTCCAAGAGGCCTGAGCATGGCCTCACATCACCACTCTGTCAGGGCCAAACAGGCATCGATTAGTGCCACACAAGCCAGATCCCCTGAAGCTACAGCAAGACTTTGATGCTGCATGAGATTTCCTTACAACATGCTGGACTTTTAACTGCACTCACCTATACAGGGAGCTGGGTGCTTATTATTATATTTGCTTGCCTGTTTCTGGAGAAAGGGGGAAGCTTCCCTGCAAGCCATCACCTTTATCCTGACATTTGGCTTTTGTGAAAGCAATTTTGGATTGAGCCTCAAACAATGATTGTCATCCTTACGCCCGTTCCTTTGTCTCCTTGGACACACTGGCAAATTCACTTCAAGCTAAGGCACGAATTTAGCAGGGTATGAAGGGAGCAGTTAGTGCAGAGAGACAGCTGGAGCTGGAAAGCATGTGGTGTGTCGCAGTTTTTGATTGTTTCTGTCAGAAACAACCCAAGCACAGTAGCTCAGAATATTTCCTGCACAAAATCCTAATCGTTGGCTGCATGGGATCCATCCACTGGCAGAGCAAAGACTCTCCCAAATTCTGTATTAGATGGAAAGTAAGCACCCACCAGACCGTGTCTTGTCCTGCCAGCCTGCATGGAAAGCTTTCGCTCAGCCACTCTGTTCTTGGTTCCCATCAAAAATTCACACCTCATACCAATCTGCCTTCAGAAAAGAAACATTTCTTCGATCCCAAATAAGCTTTTTGGGGTTTTAGACTGTAACACTTCACGCTGCCACAGCAATTCTAACCAGAAGATACGAGCAGCTCCTTCGCACTTTCAGAGCGGTTCCCATTTTTGGTGTAAATTACTGCAAGAACACCTGCCTCAGTCCTTGGGTACGTTCCTCTCTCTGAATTCAAGAGCATGCAAATAAGTCTTTACACGTTTTCTGAAAAACTTAAGACTTAATGCAGACACTTAAATATTGTATAGCAACAAGGTTGCCCCAGCTCATTTCAATCCCAAGCTGTGCAGGAGGCCGTTGTGAAGCCAAGAGAAGAATCAAAACCCCCCAATACACGATCTAGTTGAAGATATCCCTGCTCACTGCAGGGGGGTTGGACTAGATGACCTTTAAAGGTCCCTTCCAACCCAAACTATTCTATGATAATGGTGCAAACCTGCCCTAACACGAGCAAAACTCAGGCTGGAAGCAAGAGCTGAGCTAGAGGACTCCAGGGAGCTATTGCCACTGTGTACTTCACCAGGAGTAGCACTATCTGTTGAACTTCAATATCTGCTGAACTTAAACCCAAGCAGAAGATCACAGGCGTCACATTGGCTGTATTATTCCAGTTGGTATTTTGAGAACTGAAAATCTGAGAAGAGCCACATACACATTCAAGAATCAATCGCAGCCACAAATCCAGGAATTTGAACTTACAACCAGCTTTTTTTTTTTTGCATTCATAAATCAAGCAGGGAGAAGTAAAAATCTTTGAAGATTTTCCACAGAAAATGTTATTATAGTTTCAAAAAAAAGATTAAAAAAACAAGGATAGAGAAAATTTTGTGGCTAGAATTGAACTTTTTGAACATATGCTGATGCAAACGAGGGAAGCAATTTTTCAGTTTTCATTATGGATGTTCCATCACTGGATGTGTTCAAATCCAGGTTGGATGGGGCCTTGAGCAACCTGCTCTGGTGGGTAGTGTCCCTGCCCATGGCAGGGGGGGGTTGGAACTAGGTGATCTTTCAAGTCCCTTCCAACCCAAACCATTCTATGATTCTATGATTTTACCCAGTCAGCCATCTGTGAGAACTGGTGCAGAGGCATGTAGAGGAATGAAGGACTATGGAAGGGTTTGAAGAAGGACTCCCCTTCGCAGAGACTGGGAAACACCCATATGCTTCAGCTTCACAACTGGAAAAAAAAAAAGTAGGATCTCACAGTAATACCAATGGACATTTACACTGGTGGTGTCCTCTCTGATAAGACTGGCTCCAGTTGCTGTACACATCTGAATTCAAGCTTGTTATTGGTCTACATGGCCACCACTGCCCAGGGAAGAGGGTAGTGGCACACTCAGCAAGAGTCACAGGAGTGGGCAATTGAGGTCCAGAAAGCACTGGTGTCATGGGAGCCTCCCTCCCCGGGCAAGTGATCACCCACAACTCTCAGCACTGCACAGGGAGACCCTCATCTCTCACAGGGACTACAACTCTGCAGTATCAAATCCTCTGCTTTCCAGTGGGGCTCCTCCTGTTCCTCACCCAGAGTCCCCTTCCCTGCTGACGGCAATGAAGCTAACAGGGAAATCTATTCCACATTTCTAAATATATTTGCTTCAGTCAAGTGTTTTCCCCACACAAGAAAAGACAATATCCTGGGGTTTGTTCCAACACCTTCAGAAAAGCGATTCAACAGCCTGTATTTTCATGCTAATAGACTTCTTTTTTTTTTTACCTTCAAAAATGTTAATCTATTTAAAAGGTCACTTTTATTTTTAAAAATTCTTCATGAAAGGTTTCAGAGTGCCTTTGACACCGTATTACATCACGTTTCCTCTGACATCTGAGTCATGAAATGCTCAGAGCAGGATTTCCAAGGCATCCCTTTATTTTCTGTTCCCATGAATCCCACTCCCACTGCGATCAATAGGATTATTGCCACAGGCTTCAAGAGGAGAAGGGCTGGCAAATGCTGAACACATTTGAAGGCACTAACCTCAAAGTCAATATTTTCCAGTCAGGAAAACAGCACTTTGGTTATCAATGAATATGTCAAACAAGAGGCCCATTATGAACAAAGCAGGCTGGTAAATGACCCCAAAAGAAAAAAAAAAAAGGGAAAAACAGAAAGAAAAGAAATAATACTCTAATGTAACACATTCCCCACAGCCTATGGCAGCTCATTGTGATGAATTTGAGCTGGTTCAAGGTGCCTGTGAAGGGAATCAAGAATTCAAGCACTATTTCTGAGTATCTACTGGAGAATGATGAAAGAGATGCCATGAGGCTGTTGTAGTCTCCTGCTTGCACCCTAAAGCAGGATCAACTCTGCTGATATCTTTCCTGCTAGATGTTTCCCAACCAACTACTAAATTCTTTCACTTGTTCCACGCCTCTGCCAAACTCCAGAGCTTTGTTACTTTCATGGCTGGACACTCCTCTCCTAACATGTTCTGGTCCCAGCCCCTCCTGCAATGCAAACATAGGGCAACATGATTAAGTCATCACCTTTACAACAGCTTTTGCACTCCAAATCTGTTCCTCCCATCTCCTCCCAGTCTTCTCATCTCTAAATTAAAATACCGGAATTTCTTCTCTTCTAGTGGTCACATTTACCCAGGTCTTTCCAAGCACTCCCCTGCAGACTCTTCTAGAGGACCAGCCTTCCTGAACCCCCGACCATCAACCCTTGCTCAAAGCCACTCCCATGTTCAAAGCCAACTGCTTACAGCATCATTTCCCATGATTTTCAGGGTTCACCCCAATCTCTGAGCTAAAATCTCAGCATGATCCCTCTGCAGTAATCTCACTGCTTTTTCCTTCAGCTTTGACTACAACTAGGACATCTACTCTTTGAACTGTTTCAAAGAAGATCACAGAATCATAATGTTAGGTGTCGGAAGGGACCTTGAAAGATCATCTAGTCCAACCCCCCTGCAAGAGCAGGATCACCTAGGTTAGGTCACACAGGAACACATCCAGGTGGGTTTTAAATGCCTCTAAAGAAGGAGACTCCACAACCTCCCCGGGCAGCCTGTTCCAGTGTCTGTCACCCTCACCATGAAAAAGTTCCTCCTTATGTTTACATGGAACCTCCTATGTTCCAGCTTGCACCTATTGCCCCTTGTCCTATCATTGGACATCAGTGAGAAGGCTCCATTCTCCTGACATCCTTTAGATATTTATAAACATTAATGAGGTCACCCCTCAGTCTCCTCTTCTCCAAGCTAAAGAGCCCCAGCTCCCTCAGTCTTTCCTCATAAGAGAGATGCTCCACTCCCTTAATCATCTTTGTGGCTCTGCGCTGGACTCTCTCAAGCAATTCTATGTCCCTCTTGAACTGGGGGCCCAGAACTGGACACAGTACTCCAGATGCGGCCTTACCAGGGCAGAGTAGAGGGGAAGGAGAACCTCTCTCGACCTACTAGCCACACCCATTTTAATACACCCCAGAATGGCATTGGGCCTCTTGGCCACAAGAGCACGTTGCTGGCTCATGGTCAGCCTGCCATCAACTAGGACCCCCAGATCCTTTTCCCTTTTGCTGCCTTAATGGTCGTATAAATAAATAATGGTCTTATAAATAAATGGTCTTATCACATATTATAAATAATTGATTACATACATCAATGTAAAGGCCTTGGAAACAAGTATGTAAGCACATTAGTTCAGTTCACTGTCTATGTATGCTTTATGGCACCCATATCTGGCTTAATCTGATTTCTTCAGGCTGTGGTCAAGTGATTTTTTTGACTTGTAGTGAAGACCTAAAGCAAAGCTTTTGGAATCAAATGGGGGAACTTTCAAGGAACCCCAGTAAGGTTGCTGTTCAATAATGCTGCTTAACTATATCACTAGCTAGATTATGAAGAATGCCCACAAGAAAAAATTAAAGCAAAAAAGACAACACCTCTCGATACATCTGAAGTGCTTCTCACAATTAAAAAAAATAAAAATCTGAGTAATCCTTGCACAGAGGAGAAGGACATACAATAGTCAAATTATATTACAGACAGTTTACTGAAGGGAGAGAAACATAAAACCCAGCTGCAACAGAAACTACACTTTTTTTTTTTCCCTTAAAGATAGTGTGAATACCCTTCCAGAATTGCCAGTTTCTGAGATGTTTTGCTAAATCAAGGAAAAAAACCATAAAAATATATAAAATCCAAAACAATGGTTTGCATTTCTTAGGCTGCTCTGAAGCATCTGTTACCCAGAAAAGATAACATAGGGTATTATGTAGTTCCACCCATCTTTCATAATAACATATGAAAAAAAGAAAAAAATACATTTTCTGAAAAACCATACCAATCTTGCTTTTGTACTGTTGCAGAAGTCTGTGGGAGAGGTCCTAGTGGTTGATTTAGTAGCATCTTTTAGCAAAGACAATACAGCAGCATGGTCAGGCAACTCAGATAGCAAGGGCACAGTAGTAATCTATAGGAGCAAGTAAAAAGTTTTTTGCAGATTCTGAGATTGCATGCCTATCAGTTATTCTAAGTACATAGTAAAGGTTACTACACTAGGGATTCATATATTTATCAGTTAATCTGTCCCAAAGCCATGGAAGGTAATTAATGAAAAAGATAGTCAGGCATGGCTTCAGGCAGTAATTCAATATTACTCTAAATCTCTGCATGAGCAAACTTGTGAACCAAAGAGGAAATGCATACTGTACAAGGACACTTGTGTTCTGAAATGTGATCCTCCATGGAGTTTTCAGATGAAGCTCTTTTCCAGTGATTAACTCAGTACATTTGAATTTCACTTTTTAATGCTTTAGGTGACTGTTTATTTGTAGTGCACAGAGAGGAAAACAAGTTTTCCATGAATAAAATCAGAGTAAAAGGCAGATAACATCTACACCCTCTCAGGTCACTCATTGCCTCATTGCTCCTTGCTGAGCTGGTGGATGTTCAGTGTGTGCTCTTACGGCTTTTTTTTTTTTATTATTATTCCATATTTTTCTTACTTTCTGATGGCAATAGATCCATGCTATGATACATAGAACTTATTTTCTGTACTGATACATCCCTTCCTATAGGATTCATTAACAATCAGCAGAGGGAGGCATTTGAGCTTATCAAAATTTGTCAACATGCGCTGAAAATTCCCTGATTACAGCAGCTTTTACAGTGATACAGCAATCTTCTACTCCAGGGCCTTGCATGCTGAGTGCAGCCAGGCAATTGAGCTCTCACTGATTTTATAAAAGATGAGAGCCCTCAAAGCTGCCTTGAAGGTGCAGGAAGGAATATGTTTGGCACACACTCCAGGACTTCAGGAAAGGCAGAGCATTATTTGTCTCTCTGCCGATCTATTACTAAGCGAGAATCAACCAAGATACATCTGAGGTGTTCCTCAAATTAAAAGATCTCTCCAGAGAAATCCACTGGATGTGTCCATTCTTTGCCAAGAAATAATTTGATCTGCCATACTTCTGGGAAAACAAAATGCCAAAGATCAGATAATGAGACTAGAAATCTAGCAAAGTAATTCCGATAAGGGTTAGATAAAACTGCATTATAAGTCTCCCTGATAAATTCACTGGGCCCTACCAGAATCTGGTATTTTAAGCCTGTTTATGTTCTTTTAGTTCAGCAGTATTTTCATAGGCTGCCTTTCTCTTTTAGAGATCAAAGAAAAAATTCAGACTGCACTGACAAATTCAATTCTGATTACTTACGGATATGAAATGGTGTTTCTGTACCACAAAACCTTTTCAGCTTTCTAGCAAAACCTTTTCCTGTTCCCTGGTGGGATGAAAAACAAGGTCTTTTGAAGTTTTACGCAAAAAACCCAAAAGACTCTAGAGAGACCTGTGCAGTCCCAGTTAAAAGCCTGGTGGTCAATGCTCTTATCTGTTTGATTTGTACTAAAGACTTATGAATAAATTTCCCTCAGCCCAGGAAGTGTTGTTGAATAAAGGATTACTGAAATCTCTGTCAGACTCTCTATTCTTGGCAGAAATTCTGTCCTAGAGCAGAAAAGTTACGGTAGAAGTTTAATCAAAATCAGCAAATTTGTATTAAAATTGTAATAGAAAAAAAAATCAGTCATACTAGTCCTGTTTTATCAAGTCCCTTACCAGAAGCAAAACAAACATTAACCACAGATGATGAGACAGTTAAAACACCAAAGAAATCCCACTCGAGCCCAGAAAGACATCAGCTACATGCATTTCTGACTCTACTTCTGACATTCTGGTTTTCAATATCCTTGGCTTCCTAGATTAATAAATGCTTATATTTTCAAATGTTATTTATAAAGCTTTTCAGATTTTGGTGGTGAATTTTTCAAAGCATTATCAGCTTAGCTAAGGGCTTCCAAAGCCTGGCACTTAACATACTTCATGCACAAACAAAAAAACCCCCAAACTTGACCTTCTGACCTTAACTCCTGAGAGGTCAGGACTGGGAGCACACCTCTACCCCCTCTATCCCTGCAGCCCCTAAAGAAAGCCCCTACCTGAGGCTGCAGAGTGTTTTGCCACCACTGCATTATGCAGTACAACAGAGATCTCTTTGTAGGATACTGGTACTCTAGCTAAGGAAGGTGACGCACCCTCTAGATAACGAGGCCCTCAGAAGAACCACATCTGTGTTTAATAAGGTGGTACACAGCAATGTGTTTATATTGTGCACTGCCAGTGTTATTTCAGGTGACTTGGGAAACAGCCTTATACAAGACTGCATGCAAGCGATCTCGGTACCTGTGCAAAGCCAAGAGGAAGCATATGGAGAGAGGTGTATGGCAGAGCTGCACTAAACCCATGAGGCCACCTGAGTGGAGGTCGCTGCAAAATTGAGACTGACATGCCTTCAAGATTGGGTTTCCCCTCCTGCTTTGCAAACAATGCAACAGCACTGCATAGGCAGAAAGTGTAGTTTTAGAAGAGATTTGACCACTTTTTTGTATTGTTTACAATCTGCAATGAAATTTCTTCCTTGACCTTTCCCTTCCCTTTTCCCTTTCTCCTTCCATCTCCCTTTTTTTTCTCCTCCCCTTTTTCCCTTTTGTTTTTCTTGTCTGCACAACATTTTCAAAGCTGTTCCTTGCAGCCCTCTGTACACTATTCTACAGTAGCTACACATACTATTTCCCTCTCATTGTATCAACAGTCGATTGGGAAAGCTTGCTTCATCTACCTTATACTGAGAGTTGACATCAGCCACAAGGACTACATGGTGACTTTTCATTAGCAAAAGGTATATTTAGGGCTTTAAAACCTGTAAGCTTTTTATATGTTAGGCACTCTGACAGTTACATTCAGTTCATTTTTTTAATCTTCTTTGTATGCAAGAAGATTTCTATCTTTTTTGAATGAAAGTCATCATATGACACAAGGGATCTAAGCCCTCTATGACTTATTCCAGACCTGGAACCACTGAGCTGAAGCATTTTCAATGTGCAAGTGATGAACAGTATCATGCTGTATCATTCAAACTCTAAACTAAGATAATTGTTTAAAAAGAAAATGAATTACAAACACTGCCGTAATTTTAATAAAGGTATTGTTTTTTAATAAAAAAGCTAAATGTCAGTGTAACTATTGTGATGACTGTACGGTTTCCACATTATAAATAAAATACATGTGTTGTAGAACAAAAACTAGAACACACTCCACATACTTCTTCAGTTGTTGCTTAACATATCTGGAATATATTAAAAAGAGTCATATCCAGTCATAACTCAAACAATGTACACATATCATGAAATATACACTCTTTGTACAGAGGACTAATGTGTAGTCAATCACTTTTTCAAAGGGACACAATTGCAGTGTGAGTGCTGCTGATCCCATCACAGATATACCAAATTACATGTTTGACTCCTAAGTTAGATCAAAATTCCTTCCCTAAATTCAACTTTCTTGGCTGAGTTGTCACTTCAGACATTATCCTTAAAGAATAAGAGTTGCTACCAGCACAACTTGCCTTTTCTATTCTGCTATGACAGTTTTACTCTACCTGAGGTTAATGATGTAAAACTGGAATGACAAAATTTCTGTAAATTAATGACATTAAGAGTTTCCTTTGTTCACAGGCAGTTCATTCATACCCTTCCAAGTCAGTGACAAAGATTCCATTGATTTTAGCAGTGGCAGACCTTCATCCATATGAAACATAGGTTTTGACCCCATTTTTGGAAAGCATATATATTCTTGCAGTTAAACATTTCTCCACAGAGCTTTGGAAAACAGGCTGTACAAAACCACAAGAAAAAAAACAAACCAACCTGCGTTTATCTCTCTGAGGCAATTTTTTTGTTTAGAAACAGAAAGAGACATAAATACTACAGGAATTATTAGACTTATTTGACTACATATGTGTTTGGCCTCAAATTCGAATCACAGACAACATCTAAAAGGCAGTGAGATACCAAGATGATTAATCATATCTTGTTTATTTTTAATGCATCCTGGGAACACAGATCAGCAACATGTTCTCATTTGGGCTTCATTCAGCTTCCTCTGAAAAACAATGGAAGATGTCCAGAGACTTCAGTAGTGAGCTGAATTTAGACATATGATTTCTGAGATGTAGCTAAGAAGTTAGTGCTACATATAGAGTTTGTTTCTTAAGTGATTGTTTACACTAAAGTAAAATCTTCCTCCCACTGCATATCCACTGAAGCTCAGTACACCTTCGCTGTTCAATCCTGAGAGCCTCTTTATACTCAATTGGTATAATTCACATACTCACCAATAAGATGCAGTAGAGAATAATTCTCTAATTTTTATCAGGAAGAAAGACTAAAAGTGCTACAGACTTTAGAAGTCTGGCATAAATATTTATTTGGTCCTTTCAACTGTTTTATTACTTCCTTGTTATTTCACAGCAAGTTTCCTTAACAAAGGCAGCAACTAATAAAGTGCTTTCATAATAACTGCAAACTTTTAACATTAACTTGGCAGAAACAATCCATTTTTAATAACAGTCTGTCTTGGTAACCTTGTATTTTGACCCAAGGTGAAAGGTGAAGATTAAATCTCTTCCACCTTTCTGAATGCAGCTGCTGTGCACACAGACGTTAATTGATGCGAGACTTAGCTTTGTAACTCAAGACCATCTCCCGCCTGCAGCACTGAAAACGTGCAATTCAAGGCTCAGTTACTGCTGATAGCAGGTCCCTCTCAGCTGATGGTGTGGACAGGAGAATAAAGTCTTTGTCACTATCTGTTCTCCATCAGGGAGACTTTTCTCTTCTTCATAACTGCAGTATTCAGGTCAGGCCTAAAATGGTAGCCTCTAGACGAGAGATGATATAAAGTTAAAACAAACCGAAAAATGCAACAACCCACAGGTGAGCAAAGTTGTGATGCTGGAGCAGAGACTCACTGAACACTAACTTGGCAATGTGTGTGTGAGTCTTGTGGGGAGAGGGGTTTGCACAGCCATAGTTCTTTAGTCCTTTTTTTATTTCAATTCTCTTTTGCATCTGAGTACAAAGCTATTCTAAATCCCAAGCAATTTCTTTGTTTTCTTCACAACTAGAAGCACCTTGACATTCAGGAATGAAGTTGTTGGCCTTACCATCGTAGTAGGTGTAGTTAAGTTATTCTTTAGGATATCTAGCCAGATCTTCGAGATAAAACCACAGATTTGACTGTTTGAGCAACATTAGTACTCTGAGTACTGGCCTAGAAACATCTCTCTGAAATCAGAGACCAAATCAAGACACCATATATAAACTGACAAAACAGATAAGGTTCCTTGAGCCTTTTCTAAACTTACACTGCATCTACTGATTTGCATCTAAAAGCATCAGGAGCTAATCAAAACCATTTTACGATTCTAACCTGAATTTGAATAAACAAGTTAGGACTTGCGGAACTGTGCTATGCAGGTTTCTCAGACTTAAGATACTGCCCTACATCAGGTTCTAGTCACTAAGCAGCATCTCTAACACATGGCAACTAAACGCACATGCTGAGTTTAGACAGAGGACAAGTATGTCATATACACATTGGGCTTATTACTTCAAAACTAATAGAAATGGGGGTTTTAGATGTATACTGGCAATGATGAAAACTGCAAAAATATTCCCACAATGCCACACTAATCTTTTATATACAGAACTATAAAGTTAATATGTATCATATATGCACTATCTAAACAATCTGCATTGTTTGCACTAGAAAAAGAAAGAATTGCAAAAATAAAAACCAAAACAAAAAAAACCCCACAAATACCCCAGAACAGAACCGAAAAATAACATGTGCTTCCAGTTTAGTTTTCCAAGTCATATCTTTCTGGCAAGTCTACTTATTTTAGAGAAACTTGGCTTCTAATACTTTTTGATTTTAATTCCAGCATTTGGCAAAATTTAGTTTTCTAATCACTGTCTGAGTTCAGAGGTCCAAATTACTAAAGTGAAGACTTTTCCCCACTGGCTGCAAGGGCCAGATGATAGGAATCGGTCTGTTCTGGGGTTTCCAGAACACCCAACCGTCTGTGTAACTAGATAACATCATGTTTAAAGGCTAGTGCAGTATAAACTATGCTTGAGCTAGAAGGACATTTCTGATGAATCTCAAACTATTCCAGTAATCCCCTGAGTCTCCAGATGCTTTCACAGAACAGCATTACCAGAGGATCACCAAGTGCTATGGGGCTTAGTGAAGGCAGTTCAGAGAGTGCTGTTTGTTTTCCAGCCCCCTCCCCACCCTCAATAGAACATTTTAATGTGGGAATTGCATACATTTTAAGATAAATCACTCTCAGATTATGCCTTATAATTCATTAGCATCTCAAAGGAGTAAAAAATAAAACTGAACTTTGTACCTCTGAGAGTTAAACTCATGAAAGGAAATGAAGATGCCTAGGGATGATGAGCATTTGCTAAACACTGCTGGATTCAGCAACATTTTTACAGGCTCTACGTAATTAGTTTGGTCATTCACTCTGTTAATATTTGCATCTTTTTTAACAGTAGAAGGAGTTATGTCACTGAGGAACCTGAAGGACCTTGGAGCAAGGTCTGTGCAACAGTGACAGAAAATGTTTATAAACCTTCATTCTGTGCAGCTGGTAGGAACATATCAGCACCAGCTTGCGGGCACAGCTGGAGCCTGGCTTCTCCCTGCTGTCTGCTGCTAGTTAGGTCATCGTAATTATGACATCAAAGTTATCACTTCATGAGAAACTATATTCTTTCAAAGACTGTGGCACTTTGTGCACTACAATTATCTCCAAGGCCTCCTCAGAACTAACTCCCAATCAATACTTGATTAAATGCAGCCATAGACTTTTTTTTTTTTTCAAAAGGAAGAAAAATATCTTTCTAAGGGACTCTCAGAAGAGTATCTTATATGAAATGTTACTTACTGTATGTGCTGATTCCAAACAACTTGCTAATTAAGCACCAGGTCATCTGTTAATACAAATAATTACAAGAAGGTTCAACAGACCTTGAATCATATTATTATTCACAGCCTGAAATCTGCTATCCTACTACATTGTGCAATTGATGATGTACTGTAACTTGGTCTACAGAGGCTAGAGATGGAATTGGAGTGGGAAACTCAACACCACTAACCTTGTCCTAAGTTTTCACCTGAGTCATTGTTGCATTATTGCATTATCTAGTGTCGGAATAAAAGAAAGAGGAAGGTAAAAATATAACTAGGAATAGCTCCTATTTTAATACAAAAACTCATTCAGGAAATAGGCCAAGGGTGCAGGGGCATTAATACATTATTATGCTGAACTCAGGGTCAAAGGCAGCCAGTTACAAAGAAAAATTATGTACCTATAGGGTATAATACAGTCCATCTGTCAGAGCCGTTTAACATTTAAAGCCACAGCCCTCAACAGTGCTGTTATGTGTCACAAAGTAGCTTTATTCTGCTCAAAACCTCCTTTTTCCTTCTCTTTTCCTGGAGAAGTAACATGCTACAGGACAGGATTTAGCTCACAAGAGTCCTAAATAACTGTGATGTGTAAAATCAGAAAGAATCAGCTCACGTCATCTATTCAGTTACTTCACTATAGTGGCTGGTACAGTCAGGTTTATAGGCCTTATAGAAGAAGAGACTTCTCCCTTTAGACTTGAGAAATAAACAGAGATGTTTTGGACAGAGACTTCAAACAAGGAAACATGAAGGCAAGTGTGGAAGAAGTTGCCAAGGGGAAGGTTAATTATGTGGTTTAGGCAGTTGTTACTGGGTTTGATAGGCTAGAAGTAGAATTTGAGGTCCTTACAACTCATTAAACAATGTCTTCCAAGGAAGCCTAATTGAATAAGATTTGGGATTAGTATTAAAGGATCTTCTACTGGACCTCACTGCCTCACAGATCCTACAAGGGGTCAAAAGAACTCAAAGGAAGACAAGGGCAATTAAGGGTATTTACTAATGGTCAGAATAGCACAAGTAGACTGTGAGGTTTAAGTGGGATTCACAGGTATCTAAGATATAAAAATGTAAATTTGACTTTATTTTGCAGATTCAGATTTACTTGTGAGGCAGATAGAAATAATCGCATACCCTCTTTCCCAGGAACAAACAATCATTAGTGAACAAAAAAAGAGAGTAAATGTAAAGACCAGATGTTGTCTATAAATATGGCTCTGTATGAAATAAAATCTGTCAGTTTAACCCAATAAAAAGCACTTCTCAGAATTTCTTAACCCTGAGATAAAACATGTGTGATACAGAATATGGAAACTTCCAGCCAGTAAGGCATTTGTACATTTCTGGTATATCAAATTAATTTGGCTACATAATTATTTACTATGTAATACAGTGTGAACTAAAGTCTCTTTATTCATCTCATGGGCCCAAGTCCCCAGATTAACGTAAATGCTTGTTTCTCAGTGGGAGTTGTCTGTTCAAAGTAGTTTTGAGGGTCTGGGCTACAGCTCTCAGCTCTTCATTGACTTAAAAAAAATGTGGTGTGGCTGCTTTATGCAGAAAGGGACTTTGACCCAAAACAGCATCTTGGTAAGAGGATTAGAAAAATTCCATTCTTTTAATGACTGGCTAGATGTTTGCTCTCCTTTACTTAATACTCTTTGTCTGTTATTCTTAATTATCAGTATAAATGCTTTAAATCAATGTTGTAAGTAATCTGTCATTTTATCCAAGGTTTTGTTGAATGGTTCTTTTGAAATGATCTGATTATTGATTTCTTTAGGAAACTATTCAGCTAAATTCCCATGCTTGCCCATATAACGGCACCTCTGCAGCTTCTGGGAGGTTCCACTAAGAGGAGTTTACCTTACTTCTGGCCCAAGCAAATAAGGAGCTTCACTGGAGGGGGAGGATGCGATTAGGACTGCCAGAAAAGACTGGCACAAGACCCATTTTATATAAGTTGTTAACATTACCTAGCTATTTGTGCCACGATTTATTTGTTCCAAACACTAATATTTACATAGTGCCCTGATAAAGAAGGAAATTTTTTCCCCAAAAGCCTTGTGTACCAATCAACTCTCCTGGATCCCGAGTAATTTAAAACTAGGCTTTCTGTATACATGCCTACAGATGGACATCAGCACCTAACATAGCTCCTTAAAAAATCCTGTGGAGGACTAAATTTCACACCACTAATATAGTCCTGTGTTACAGGATAGTGTGTGATAACAGGCCTTTTAAAACAGTCAAGATGTATTTTGTAATTTAGCAAATTACTCTGAGGAACAATTTGTCAGTTTAATGAAAATCTGAAACTACAGGTTTACATAATAGAATTAATTGTAATGGCTCTGCTGGAATTATTTCTTTCAGATGGGTTATTTGAAGGACTGAAAGAGGGATTTCACAGCTGAAAGAAAGAAAGGATTTATCTTAAGACCCGTGTAAGCAAAACACGTTTAAATTTCATAATACAAGGCCTTTGACTCTGTAGGACTATTGTTTTTGAGTGTCTTGAGATGTAGGAGATACTTCTGTTCACAAGTCTATTCAAGAACATCTTGAAAGAATTCAGTGCTCTCCTGATGCAGGTGTTCATCACCCACAGATGGCAAAGGAGTGAGTGCATTTATGTATCGAAATGTGACCTTATAGAGTTACAAAGAGTTACACAGGGTTGTGCAACATCCCTGCCACGATGGAGTTATAAACAGAAAACCTATTTCTAAAGGAGAGGAACAATTCAGGCCTCTAATGGATGAGATGAATGAAAAAAAAAATTAAAAAATTATATAGCTCAGAGTTACAACATGGTCACCCAAGAAGCTGCAGGGAATTGTCAGCCTCTCAATTCAAAACATCATTTCACAAGAGTGCTGGTGACTTTGAGAGAAAATAAGTCTTTATAATCCCACGTGCAAGAGCCCTGTTGAGGTCCTGAAAAAACAGCATCATTATTAGCAGTATATAATACCCTTCATCGCTTAATATTAACTTCTGAGTACATTGTGCACGAGACTGGGGTGCACACATGTACAATATTTGAGGTTGGGGCTCCCCCTACCCATATGATCATTTCCCTTCAGTCCTTCAAATAGAGGGTCATTTCCATTCCATTTCATTTCTTTTTCCATCTTTAGAAAGACTTTGTCAGCCATTTGGTGGGGAAGAAAAATATATTGTGTTCTGACAATTCCATCCTAGCAGCCACCCCAGCATGTTCCAGCACTAGGGCCATGTTAACATCAGGCCTCAGAAAGTGTTTCAGCCGAACATTGTTATGAAGTAGAAAAACACACGGGTTCAATTCCATATGGCTTCTGCTCTCACCGGTGACTTCTTGGCCAGTAAGCTGTGCCTATGACAGGAGAGCAGCACTTAACGGACAGGAACAAATTACACGGCCACAGATGCAACAGCACATCTGATGCACTGAGAAAAGGAGCAGGTGGGATGTAGGTCCCAAAGCTCTGACCAAAATTGCAACAAATAAACAGCAACAGTAGAGAGAGTGACATGTGTAAAGGGCGAGAGGCAGCCCAGTTTGACATCTTGGCCATAAGGGCTAGCTGGGCCAACTGACAGCTCATATCCTTCCCTCTCACAGCTGCAGTTACCATATTGCACCCATTCTTTCCCTAAAATACTGCTGAGTATTCAATATGCAAACACCACCCTTTGAAATCATAGCAAGAATTCCTTTTTAGCTCATGGACTACATTAGAATTTTTAAAAACAAATTCTGGTATTGTTATGGGACTAATTCCCCACCCCTTAGTTTGAAACTTCCTTCATTTTACATAGACTTTGATTCAACTATGCAAATATATTTCCCAGGATGTGCAATTGTTGCTCTGTGTCCTGTCAGAATGCAAGAGCCAATGTCTAAAGTGTTTACTTACCTTCCACCACTTAGGCTATAATGTTCTTAAGGGAGGGAGAAGGGGGGGGAGAGTTTAAATCACTTTTCTGAACTAGAAGCCTAAAATGTTGTTATGGTTATAGCAACACTAGAACTGTAAGAAATGTAGTCATCTCCGCTATATGATTTAAAATAAAAAGATAATTATCATTGTCTTCTGGTAGCTAGGTAGATAATTATACACTACATTTGTGCCACTTGTAATTCTACACAATTTGTTCCAAATCTGTTATTTGACAAGTGCAGGAAAGCACAACCAGTGGCTGGTATTTAAGGGAGTATCTTGGGAACTGCCATAAGGTAAATAGATGTTAGTGAATCCGTAGCCCCAAAGGCCAAACTACAGAAGCTGCGCAGTGTTAAATACAGCATACTTGCCTGAGCAGTGTTAAATACAGCATACTTGCCAACCAGCGAGCCACCTGCAACTTCCTCTCCCTGAAGCAAATAGCAGTGCTCAGCAAACCTCGGCTGCATATAAAGTGTATTTGTGTACAACCTGTTTTCCCAGAAAGGTACAAAATACTGATTTGAAGCAGTATAACAATAAAGCAGTGATAATAATAAGACATTATCTTAACATGGTTCTGCAGGTAGGGAGTGCATTTTTGGTTCAGCTGCCTTCTATAGGAAAAAAGGTTGCCTCTTATATTACAATTTATCCTGTATTACTTTGTTTATAACATTTCTCCACCCTCCATGCCACCCAGAGTGAAAGAGTTCGTGACACTTTTGATGTCTAGTTTACAAAGAGTGCATTTTACATAAGCTGGGGAGGTTAACTCAAGATCCTTTAATCTCAGCATATATCTTTGTTAAGGAAACACAGACCAAACCACTGAAAACCCCAACTAGAAAGCAGGTTTGAATAAATCCCTAACCCTGAAAAAGCCCTCTCAGACCAAATTCAGTGATGTATATTCAGATTCTTTCTGCAAGGAAATAAACTCGGTGACTGCCGAGGGGAGCATGTCACTGCCAGCGGTGGCTTTGGCTCCTCTCCTCTGGCAGCAGACTGGCATAGAAGAAAAGGTGCAGACATGGGCTGCCATTACAGTTAGGATTCAGAGAGCCACAAAGTCTCCAACTCCAGGGACACCGGGGCTGCAAAAGGAATGACCTTGCGGGTTTTCTGAGTTTTGTGGGTTCTTTGGGTGACCGCCTGCCTTCCTTCTGCCTCTGGCACACTCCCAGGGTGCCACCTTGAAGAGAAAAGCATAAGATCTGGAGAGCCGCAGAATGTCTGAGCGTGGAGCATCTCCTCCCCATCAGGCAGCTCTCTGACAGCTCGCTCTCTCAGAGAGCTCACAAAGATACACAGGTATCTTTGATCAGGATTGACTGAAATTAATTATCCCTGTCCCTCTTCCCTATTTCTTTGCAATAGTATTTTTTTTCACTTAGTTAAAGGGCATCAATATTTATGCGTGTAAGTTGGCACTGCCTCAGTTGACCTAGTTTGATGTTGACCCTAAGTCCTGAAAGAAACAACCCAATTTGGTTACAAATGACCTCCCTTACCATCACTGACAGCTAAACGTATGTCTTATATTCATGAGGTGAAAAAGACTGAGCTAATGAAGTGTCTTACCTGGAACTGTTGTGTCTCTGCCTGAAGAAGGGGTTTAAGAGCCACCAAACAGTTCATTCCAGGTAAAATGTTCCCTCAGACCATTAGAAATCTCAGTATCTCATACTTCCCTATTTGGCTTTGTTTTGAACTGTCAGTCCCAGGGAAGAACAGGGAATAACTGCACAGCAAGCTGAAATGTTCTGGCTCTCCAATTTAGTTACTCTGCAGTATTTTTTTTTTATAGAGCAAAGAACCATAAAGACCAAAACCAGTAACAGACAATGCATGTGAATAAGCACCTGCTTATACAAAGGACTATGTAAACTTATGTTTAGCTTTGGAAAGAAGGAGCGTTTTCTTTGCCAAAAAAAAAAAATAAAAAAAATTCTTAAGGGGAATGGAGAAGAGGTGATTTATGTTTGGTAGTTTCTTTGTTTGGGTTTGGTTTTTGGTTTTTTTTTGTTTGGGGTTTTTTTGGTTGTTTGTTTATGTTGCGGGTGACTTTTTTTTATTTGTGGCTTTTTTTTTTTTTTTTAAATAAAACTAAAACATTTCAATAAAAATATCACCTTACTCATAGAAATGTTTGTTTCACATAAAAAGATCCAAAACCAGTTTTACTATCTTTGATTTGGGATATTTCCCCCCCCCTCACATGGGCTTGCTTATTTTTCTCTGAACTATAGTGAAGCTATGTCAGTTAAAATAAACATAAATCACAACCAGAACTGAATGTAGTGATACAACACAACCAAACTAACATCTCATAAAAAGGTTTCTCAGTCTTTGTTTAAAAAAAAAGCTATTGTTAAAGCGATGGTATTTCTTTCATGGTTTTTTATGCCATCCTGAAAAATCCAATATTAGAGAAATCAGTAAATATCTTCAACAGTATATAAAATACAATAAAAGAGGAATTTAACCACCGTTTGAATGTTTTTAGAAAATGAGTCAGGCTAAAATAAACCTCAGTCTCTCCAGGCTAAAAAACTTGAATTCCTAGAAATATTTGCATGTCTATAGGTAAGTCCTTATCCTTTGCTCTAGGTTTGGTAATTTTCTCCACCACAAATGATATGCTGTCAAGATAAGATAACAAGTTTTCAAGATACCCTTTTGTGAATTGCTGGTTCAGTCTTTAATTAAAATGTTTTAATAATCCAATTTATATTTCACTGAAAATTTAACTTGCTCTTTTTACACTGTTTCTCTTAAGAAGTGTCACTAGTTTTCTATGACTTATTTTTTTGTATCAGGACACAACTGTTAATGATTTGTTTTCCAGTGACTTTGCATCACTGTTATTTTGTGGTTTTCCAGAACTGATGGAATGCGCTCACTGTAAAGAAATACTACCCACTTAAGGTTGTTTTTTCTGTCTGGAAGTTGTGCATCTCATCATGTTACACATAACCCCTAAGATTAGCAATGGCCAGACTCCTTTCAGAGACAGGAAACCCAGGAGAAGCTCAGGGTGATGATTCCCGGCACGGTGCCCTCCTGCCAGGTGTGCAGCAAGGAAAAGTCCATGGTAACTTTCTCAGGGTTGCAGATTACTTGCTGTTGTTTTCCAGAAGCATTCACTAATGGCATCACGGTTTCCCCTGTAAACTGAATTAACCTGCCTGCAATGCAACTTACAGGAAGGGTTCAAAAATAGCAAGCACCAGAAATATACTGTGGGGCAGAGGACTTCAGTTTCAAATGCAGAAAAGGCAACAAACATGGACTCCAAAAGCCTCATATAAAACAGAGCGTGTCATCCCCCATTTCTCAGTCTCTGCTTAGCCCGTGGCAGAACACAAAAAAACCCCCCGAACAACCAAACCCAACCAAAAGCTCCACAAAGCCTTATTTAGAGCATTGCTTTTCCCTGCTGCCCAATAACTAGTTTTAGGAACAGAGCACAGTGGTGAAGGTAAGTTTGAGGGGTTTTGTACCCCCATCTGATACAGCTGGAGTATCCCTTGGCTGAGCCAGATAGAGAATGATAGCTCCAGGAAGGAGAAGCAGCAAAGACAGGGAACGGAGTATGTAATTTTGATACTACCATGACTTTTGACAGCCACTACTACCAGACCAGACTGGATGTCCTCTGATAGAGCAGTACTGGAGGGATGGCTCTCTGAGATGTTGGTATGTCTCATGGAATTATCTGCATCTTGTCATAGCACCTGAACATTTTCTGCATTTGCAAATTTGCATTTGCAGTTGTGCCATGGTCTAGACTCCAGATGTCCCTGGTCTGTTAATCTGTTCTAGGTCACATAGGTCCTATGTGCACGAGACACATCTGTGCACAGGTCACCCAGCAAATGAGCAAATCCTACTGGAAATGGGCCTTAACAATATCTGACCACAGCCACTCAAAACCTGAATCATTGGATCAAATATACATCCTATAACCAGTGATAAAGAAACACGCCTCAGATATCAGATAATACTTGTGGTTGAATAAGCTTCCTTTCATAGAAAATAAAAGTTCCCAAAAGTCAAATACTAAAGAGCAAAACCAAAGTTTTTAAAAGAGCGCTTACCAGGGGTGTTTGTTTTTCTTCAATATTAGTATGACTCCACTTTCAACTGGAGGTCTGTGTGTGGCCTTCATCTGTTGCTCTGTCTTTAGAGATGCAAACAAAATTTTAAATATTTGTTAGTTAATGGTCTCTGCTGTCTTTTTGAAATAAAAACACACATATCCTCTGTGGAAAAATGACAAATTCACATTTGCATCAATGATTTTCCTCCCTGCCCCTTCCAATCCCTTAAGGAATATTGTCTAAATACTCTCCAAGGATTTTCCATTCTTCTGGCATGTATATGAATCTCCTACTAATGTCAGTAAGAGTTATGTCTGCATATTGCAGGGAGAATAGATACCTAAATAATTCATTAGACCCTACACGTAAGTATGTCAACATTTGTGGAAAGGCCCATTTCTAAATATTTTTAGAAACTAACCAACTGTTTCAGTTATTAAGACTGCTTACAATGCAAGTGATTTAAACCAGAGAAATGTGGGCAGCACTGATTCCCAAAGATTTTCTCCAACAGCATCAGTTACTGGTGCTGACACAGAAAAAATCCAAGGAAAAGGCAATCAATGGGACTACATTTTTACTTGACTTAATTCATTAATATTTGAAAACAAGTAAGACTGGTTTGCCCCAGGGACTGGTAATAGGATACAAACCTTTCACCTCTAGGTCAGCAGTTCAAAGCCAACTTTGGTCAGTACTGACTGAAAGTCATTACTATCTATCCGAACACTCTTCGAGAGTATATGTAAAATAAGTTGGTGGTCTCTGTTTGTTTCCTAATGGCTAAGGCCCTGATTCAGCAAAGCTCTTAAGCATGCACTTAATGAGAAGCAGATGTTTAAATCTTTTTAAATTTGAACATCTGATTACAGTTAAGCACGTTCTTAACGGCCTCACTAGCATGGGCAGGCTGGAGCACACACTTAGAAAGCTTTGCTAAGTGATAGCCTCAGTGTGCTTGCTTGTCAGTTGTTTGTGCACACACAGACAGGGGGAACAAGCAATCAAGCCCATTTCCCCTTCCCCCAAATAATATTACACAGGCACTGTGTGCTAATGATGGCACAGGCATAAGAATGAGACTGTCAGCGGTAGAAGAGGTCCCCTTTTCATTCATCAGGATTAACGAGACAATGCGGGGGGAAGGCAATGTTAAAACTGTCATTAACAAAGCAGAATATAAGGCCACAGATCTGTATTGCCTTTCTTACTTACCAGCCTAGCAGCTTTCGTGAGCATGGAATGTGCATTAAAAAGGAGTGGAATACAAATGCAGTGTTTGCACAGACTTCCTGATGTTTATTCGTGCATGTGCTGTGCTAAATATGTGTGTGTGTGTGTGTGTATGAATCTGTTCTGGAAGAATGGAAGCCTCATTGCCCAACTACATTCAGTATTTACCTATAGGTGAAGCTCATTTCTTATAAGGTAAGGCATTTCAAGGGTGGAGGGGAGAGATTTTCAGGAATTTAATGTTTTGAGTTCTTATTTGTACTTGAAAATCATTAGGACTGGCATTTGGGTAGAAGCTTTTAAACAATGATGTTGAAGCCATCATTTCTCCTACTAGATTAAATAGCTTCTAAGATTACCAGTGGATTGGATTTTGTTTTGCTTCTTTTAAAGAAAATTGTATTCTGGGACTTTTCCATGGTGCCACTGCTTATTGTCTTGCATGATCAAGGTCAACTGCTGTGAAATTAAAGCTAATGTTTCAAGCCACAGCAGGCTGAGAAAACCACCATTTCAATACCATAACTGTGATGTTAGTAAGGCAAGTAGAATCTCATCAGTTACAATGTGCTACTCCCTGTCCCTAAAGACCTCTGCAATGGTGTTAGTTGTACAACCCAGTAAGTCCTCTCACAAAGAAGTGATGGTCCCAGTTTTGCTGTACTTCAGCTGAAATCAGTGGAGTGAATTATATCATAGAACCGACATCAACATCTAGCACAGCATTTGGTAAATATTCTGAGAGTTTTTTGCTTGAATAGCAAAGAGATAGCCAGTGATCAAATAGGTTTGTAATGGAATGATCACACCCAATTTCCTGCAGCTTTAAGCAACAGTTTTCCAAATACCTAATCTCAGAAGATTTCTATCTCACAAAATTTTGGGTAACATTTTGATAAACATCCTTTACTAAAATAAATGAAACCACTGATCTCTATTAAATTTACCCATTGCTAGCGGAAAATCAACCTAAAAAGTCATCATTAATCAAACATTTGGCATGACTAAGAACTCCTCAGCCTGCAGGAATTCTCAAAACACACTTCCAAGAGCGTAAGTGCTCACTCTTCTTCTGGAACAATTGAAAAAGACTGTTCCAGAAACTCTTTCCTCGCTTGGTAACAGGACACTCCATCCTGATCCTAGTATTGGGACTTTTTAGTGCTTCGTTAAGGCTCTCCAAGACAAGCCTTGAGCTCTTTTGTTTCAAATGCATACAGAGAATTCATCCTCTTTTTTCTTTAATCATAAGGTACCTGCAATTTGATGATGATGTCTATGTTGTTGTATAAACATTGTAATTTCAAATTCTGAATGATTTCAAAACAGTTTACATTGGCTGGTTTTTTTATTGTCTCAAATTCTTAAGCTTTTCTTTTTGTAGCCTATGATTAACCACTGACCCTCATGAAAGACTAACACAGCATTTAAGTAGAATGTAAATAGGTGTCTGCCGTCCTGGCTGAACTCTTGCATCACTCTGCAGCCAAGTGATGCAACAGCTTTCCTTACATTCTGCACAGGTCTGTGCTGTTTACTAGGAGAGCTGCATAATTTTGTGAAAGGAGTTCATGTTTATCTGGGATACTATTGCTGTGCTCTGGGGCCAGAGCTCTGCTTCTGCTTCTTTATTCCAGGAACTGTTTGGTTTTTTTTCTTTAAGTAGTCATAGTAGCCACAGGAAGTTACAAGTACCACCAAGACACACTGATGACTAATAAAGGTTTGGAGCTGCCTTTCCTTTCCCTTCTCCATTTATGGAAGAGCTTTACCTACTATAACAGTAAACACTAGGTGAACAAGCTTCATTCCAGTCCTCAGCGTACGATAACTTTGCTGAAAACAAAGAGGAGGTCCTGGTTCATTATTTAAAATGCTGTGTCTGTAAGTCAAAATAGAAGAGAAAGCATAACAATAGGTGCTCAATAAAGGAAACACCTGCTTTTCATTTTCCTGTAGTGTTTAAATGAAGCAAATTAAATAACTTAATTGAGGATAAAAGTTTAAATCCAGGTTAGAAATTTGAGCCTCAGACTGACAAGCAGGGTAAATGCATGTTTGACTCAATTTAAATTTTGGTGATTCTTAATTAAGAACTTGAATGGAGAGTATGCTATTACCTGTTACAGTCCCACAATAGAATTTATAATGTCTCACTAGAGGTGTATCGTACTGAGATGCTTTTATAACTTGTATAACAGGACTGCTCCTTAGACTAGGTGAGAGGCTTACTAGATAAGGTCTTCTACTTGAAGGTCTGTGCAGGACAACATAGTAAGGCAAAAGACACTCAGATTGGGAGAGGTGTAGACATGGTTTTGGCGCATGTTTCAGCCTAAATGGCCATGCCTAGAAATAGTATGCACAAGCCCTATTCACTAATACAGACAAGCAGCTTTTGGCCTGCAAGCAGGCTCCTGGGAAACGAACACAGTTTATCTACACAGCTCTGCCTTGTGCCACATAGACAGACTTCAGTAAGATGCAAGATCAAACCTTGCCTCGGGGAAATCCAGCATCCTTAAACACTTTAGGTTGCCTAACAATGCCAAAATGCCTCTGACATCTGAGCTTTTAAAATGTGAGTGAATAAGACAGATAAAGCCCAAGATGAAAATTCATTCAAGCATGCACAGGAGCTAAGAGCCTAAAGAATGAAGGAGCAATACTTCCCCTCTTCCAAGACAGTACATGGCCCATGAGAGCAATTGAGCTTTGCTGGTATTTCCTCCAACTTACATCCACTGCCCTAAAAACTGGTCACTAGGCTGGGGGCAGAAAGAAGTTTGTATCTAGGAGCCATTTTAGCTTGTGGAGGAATACTGGGGCTCCTTGGCAGCTGGCCACAGCACTTCTGAAATGCAGCAGTGACACCACAGCCATCAATGAACTGACTGACAGTTAGATCACTTATTTCCTCAGCAGTGTGTCCCCAGAGCAATGAGTGGTCCTGCAGTCCCCATGACCCTCAGCTTTGTAGCACGGCAGGGGCAGATGGGAAGGAAGCTGAAGCCCTGCAGAGCTGGATGCTGATGCCACTTCCTTGACAAAAGGGAAGAAAGGGGAGATGGAAGCATGACACCATGGATTTGTGCAAACCCTACAGAAACTTCTTGCAAAATGCAGCCTGCTACACAATTCTCAGGCATTGAAAGCCACACAGTAAAAAGGTTATACATTTATAAACCAATCCTTTGCTGTTTGGTGAGGTGGTTTCATGTTCTCCATGTTTTCGTTTCTGCTAAGAGGGGATGGGGGGAAACTACTTTTACTTCAGAGAGGTGTGTTTTTCATGTTTATGAGGAGACACCCCAAACTGGCAAAATTCCAGCTAAAAAATTTATGTACATCAGTAGTTCTTCTCCCCCTTCCTCTCAAAATCTGGACTGCTTTCAAACTTGTAATGAAATGTGGAAAAGATTTAAATGTGAGTAATTTTGCCTTTCATTAGGAGTATCTTGCATGACATTAGCTGGGAATAACCCAGGTCTGAGTGTTTTTCTTGGAAATACAAAGCTCATTTACTACAAACCTCTGAAGACAACACCTGTGCACTCTCTCACCTTGCTCCATTTGTTTGGAAGTCTCCAGACCACAAATCCTTATGTTTAGCGTTTTCAGCAGGGTTTCTGGGACCTGCTTAGAGATGGACTCCCCTTCTGAGGAAGTCTTTTTGGGACCTATGGAGGGTTGGCTGGAAACAGCCTCACAGGGACTCCAGCCAAGGTGTTGAAAATCATCAAGCCAATGTTGTAAGGACAGAATTATTCTCAGGTAAAACCCCATTTTGTTAAGCAGGAGGGCACTTACGAGAAAGATAGTTTCTATGCAAGCTTTCTATTTGAACACTTGAGCACTTTAAGCAACAATATTTTACAAACATAGGCTGATAGACAGGGCTTGGAAAGAAGTTTCTCTTTCATCTGTTTCTGCCAGTCTTCCAAGTCATATCTCCAAACCAAGCATGGGGAAAGCATACTTTTCTAAAGTTTTTATTTCCAAGGTCTTGCCTTCTTCCTGCCTGTTAGATCATCTTTACTAATAAAGTAGACTGGATGCACAATTACTCTCAGTACTGAGAGTCAGACAGTTACCATACACACTCATAAACATGATGTTTTTTCTATCATTTAACGGCAAGTAATGGTAACTCCATTAAATAAAAGGAATGAAACTTTAAAACCCAGTGAAAACAGAGCATTTGATTTCATACACTAGGTTCTCAGAAATCAGCAGCTTACCTGAATAAATTAATAAATTCAACAAATTATGCCAGTCTCACTTTGTGTTCAATATTATCTGAAATCTCTACGTAGACCAGCTCTAGGGCTGGAATCAGCTCAAGGGATATAAGAAGGAATGATTACACACGATTTTCAGTTCAACTTTGAAGATTCACTACGGACCTGATCCAAAGCCTATTGAAGTAGATGGAAAAAAAAATAAATGGTCTTATATCTTAGTTTAGACCTATTCAGTTTGGATGCAGTTCAGAGAAGTACTCATACTTGGCAGCTGATGTAAACTAAACACATTAACCTATCATTAGAAAAAAAAAAGTGCCAGAATATATCTATAAAAGGATAAACCTATGAAGTACTGTTTTATGGTCAGTCTGGCCATTCCAGGATTCCAACACCTTAACAGCAAAGTAAAATAGACTTTTGGTCCATTTATTAATGCAGAGCTTTTACAGTGGCAAATAAAATTTGAATAAAGGTCTGATCCTACCTTGTTTTCCATTATTGCCACAGATAAGTGCAAGTCTGCACATAAATAATGACTTTTCTGAAATTAGTGAAGTTGCACATAATACTTCTCCCAACACTATGTTTTTGTAATTGCTATTCTGTGACACTTTTCTTCTCTTTGTAAAGGAACAAAGTATTTGTCACATTAATAAAACTCTATGAAATCTTTCAAAGCTTATGTGAATATTTCTATTTTAATGGAAAAGTATAACAGAAAAATGACTCTTAAACCATAGCACAGTATTAATTGCTAATTAGTTTACCATTATGACTGGAATGTCTTTTAGTATTTTAAGTCAGTTTTAATCCATATAAACAGCCAAGGAATGCTCTATCACAAAACATGTAATTATGGGGGATTATATTACACCTCCAACATTTTGGCAAAAGATAAAAAGTAATACCAGTCTTCTCGTGACTTCATACAAACAAACAAAAAAAAAAGCTCATTATCACTACAGCACATTCACTGTTTAGTGGCTCCCATGCTATTTTTAAATTCAGAGATACAAGCTTTGTCACACACAAAAGTTACAGTTAAAAAGAAAACCCAAACAAACCAACAACACAGAAGTTTAATTTTACCAAGAATTAAATGTTTGTTACCTGAATTATTTGCTGGCTAAATGACAGCAGATTTAAGTACTAATAGTGCTTACAAGTGCCATGGTTGTTTTAGACTGAGCTCAATTTAAATTGAAGAAGCTAGCTCATGGGCGTTCACCTTCCTTTTGAAGAGAAACAACTGTCTGAAGCATTTGTGGTACGGGATCTCAGCCACTGAGGTATAAACAAGCAGGAGACTAACTTCATTTTCCTTTCTCACAAGAATTTACTGGCTTGAAACAGAGATATCCTCAAAAATCTAAAATTTTTGGGCCCTGGACAACCCTTTACTTTGCACTGGGCCATAGTCAGTGAGGGCAGGTGGCTACAGTGAGGACCCTGAAGGAGAAGGGAGAGATGGGGCACGGGAGAGTGGCCACTGGGGGACAGCAAAAAGGAGAATTTCCCCTCCCTTTTGTCCTACAGTTATTCAGCTTGTCCTTTGTTTTAAGATTTGTAACTGCAATTTCTCTTCAATTCAAGCCCTGGATTTGCCTAAGCAGACAGTAGGTTAATGACTTTGCTGACAGACCATCCCAGCAGCACCTTCCTTGCCTTGGTGACTATCTCTAGTTCCCAGTTACACCCTGCAATGTTCAGTGTTTTGCCTCTCTCCTGCATGCCTGTAGCTAGGTGGCCTGTCACCATCTCCCATCAGTCCAGGTCTCACTTTATTTCTTTACACTATTTATGTCTGCAGCAAACAACCATCTTTTCCCAAAAAAGCAACTACTCCACTTTGAAAGAGATGTAGCCTTAGCCCACATTGGTCCCAACAGGCTCTGCTGTCCTCTGATGGTTGCTAGCTGCTCCTGCAAGCCCAGAGAAGTGTCCCCCCCACTTCCTGGCTGCATTTGGACCTTCTTGAAATTCAGTGACAAAATTAATTGCTCTCTTTCCCAGACCACCCTCAGGATTCTTATTTACTCCATGGATAAAAGCCTCGATTTTCATCATCTACATCTGGACCAAAGCTTTTCAAGAAGACCCTAATTTTTTTTAAAGCCCTTTAGAAGGGATATATTTGACAAGATACAATGATATTTTGCAGTAAATGGATACAGCCACCTTTTCCTATGATTTGACCCTCAAATGAGCTGGGCTATTCTGAATGTTCTCTCCTGTTCTGCCCTGTTCTCTCCTTTTCACACTAACCAAAGCCGTGGAAAAACTTCCAGACTGATGGCTTGAAATACACATTTCTGGTGGAGATGTTTCTAAATCCAAGTCTTTTGCACTTTGGCAACACATTGTCGTTTTCACTTAATTTTCCTGACAACTTTCCAATAAAGTCAAAAGTCTGTTTAGCAAAAGTGAATTAAAATGCACCTTTCTCATATGAAGAAATTACATCTGTTGTTGTAAAGATAACTTGCTATTTCTCACAGAAACAAGATATTAAATATCCGAATCTTGTCTGTTGTCATCAAAACCTTGGAAAATAACAATGAGATTATTTATTTGGAAAAAACAGTTTGTTTTTGAAGTGCCTACAATAAAAAATGTAAGATCCTGCCCTCTCTGCTTGTCACAGAAATTCAGATTTTGAAAATTTAAGAAATTACAGTGTTAAACATGAAAAATTTGTTTCCAAGTTTAAGCAAATTCCTTTATCCTGTGAGACATTCAGCTTCTCTTTTGAAAGGAGATTTACTCATTTCAAATTTTTCTGTTTTGTCAACAGGCTCATCATTTTTCTGCTGAAAATTATCACCTTACAAATGGATCATACAAGGATTACCTGCCAGCTGACCCATATCCCAGGATAAAAATTACAAGGGTTTAGGTGACTTTTTTTTTTTTTAAAACTTAAATCCATTAAGTTAAACCAGAAGAAAATCCGTACAATCTAAATCAGTGGAGATTTAGTGCAAGTCTGTGAATTTAGTTGGAAAGTATATTTTTTAAGCATTTGACAGATTAAATTTCTCAGTATCAACAAACCTTTAATGTCACTTAAGTCCTGGAAATGGGGTTTATTTGTCTTATAGACGAATAAAGCCCTCTCCCAAGCACTGGATTTCATTCTTTGTGAAACTGGTGTGTTATGCTGTACTGAGTGGATAACAAGGCATGCATTTAATACATAAAAATCAGAGTCATGAGACACTGAAAGTTAATTATATTGTAGCAGAGTTTAAGGGTCAAGATTAGCAGGCTAGGATTACTTGTCAGTAGGAGTAAAAAGACCAGGGAAGAAGTAGTCCATCAGAGTAAGGTAATAAAAGAGGGCATGAAAAGGACATCTGTGGAGACTATGCTTCCTCTAACTTTTTTGGGGGTTTATTTACAAGAAAAAAATCTGATTTTGAAAGTTGGGTCCAGGAATCTAAAATCAGAGAAAGTTATTTGATTTCTGAACTTCAAACTTGATGTTCTTTTACTTAAAAGCTTTAACTTTGTATACTTTTCTTTTTCTGGCATTGGTGAAGCACACTTTACCCCTCATATTAATTCAATTCCAGGCTTGTGCTATGAAAGGAAAAACTTTATGGAAAGAACATAGTGCCTTGATTGTCCCTATATGCTACAAATAAAAAAACCTGGAACAAGCTGAGCAGCACTTGGGACTAGATATGAACCAAATACGTATTACAAAGAGAAACAGACTGTACCAACGATAGTCTGAAGTGACATATAATTTTCAGATATATTCCATTTCCATGCTGCCTTAGTGGCATTTATCATATGAATTGCTAAAAATTAGATTTAGCAGCAAAGAAAAAAATTCAAGAGAAGACTATTTGTCTTGGCTTATCCAGAAACCTTCAGCTGTTTGTATTCAGGGAGTAGAACTATTTAACATGGGCCTGGTCCTCAAGACTGTCCTCAGTTTTATATTCACTCCAACTTTCCACTTGACTTCAGCAGATACTTTTGCTGAATTTCAAGTTTAACTGAGAGCCAATGCTGAAAACTACTAACAGTAATCATGTGCAGAAGAATCAACCTCCTTAAAGTCAATGAGATTATTTACCTGAATTGTCTCAACTTTTCTTTTAACCTTGAACAATGTTATTAACCATGAGGTCAAGAGCCTTTGATAATTCATCAAAGAGGGGAAAACATATTCTTTACAAACCATCAGAGACAATTATAAATAAATAAATTCTTTTTTTCTACTCCACCCCCAAAACAAATAAAGGAAACGTAACTGGCTATGCACTGGGTATTTAAATAGTCATCATAGTATCCTTGAGATACACAGGACCAATGATAGTCTTAAAAAAAAAAAAATCTTCCTTGCATACATGAGATATGCAGAATTTCTGTGATTTATTGCAATTTCCTCAAACCATGCTCTAATGTGCACATATGCTGCTATTCCTATTCCTAGCCTTTGTGGTTAAATTGCCACTAGCCAAGTTTCCAAAATAAAATATGAAGTTCCTACAACAGACAAAAGTGTCCAGTAACATAGTGCAGTACAGTAAAAGATTAAATTAGTCAGTAAACAAAATAATATATTGCTTATTAATTACAGAATGGGTGAAGCCAAACCCAGGAGGTGGGTAAGATCAACACACTGCTGCCAGACATCGTTAAGCTAGCATACAGCACTAAGTAGGACAACAGCAACTGAAATCAAAGGTTCACAAATTGGCAGGACACATTCTTTTGTTGCACAGTCATTGGTTTTTGAAGGGTGAAATCCAAGCCATGTTGAAGTCACCAGGAAAAGTCTCTGTGAGCCAGGACTTCACCTTAATAGAAAGTAATTAACCTCACTATTCCTGCCAAGAGTTTGAGTCTATGGACACCGACCCATTAAGCCATGAAACTCGACTATGCAGTCGTTGCAAAAATGTGCAGAGCACCGCAGGAAGAAAAGTTGCCTTGGTGATGTTTGGACACTGTGGTGTTTGCATGATTATATAGGAGAGCGTCTCCTTTTCCAAGTCAGTATCAATGATAATCAGCAGTGATGTGAAAAGAGATTATGAAAAATTACAAAAGGGCATTTCAAACACAGCTTTGGCAGTAGGCAAAATTCCCAGCTTCCAGGCAGCTTCCAACAGTTCTGTCTACAGTATGGAAAGTAGCCCAACTCAGTGCCCCCTGATCTGAGCATGGGCTTGAAACTTATGTCACAGTGTCACAAATGAGTCATCTGACACATCTACTGCCTATACCCAGACACTGTAAGTTTTCAGTAGAATCTAAATTTTGCTGACTTGAGAAAAACCTCTGGTTTAGAGCTTTTCATGCCCCTTATCTATGTCTTGCCTAACTCCACTCCTGCCATCCTCTTTGACAGCTACAGCAGTAGTGGCCAAAGTAGGAGAAAGAAGCAATGACAAATTACACCTTACCCTTAGCTGGTGGAAAAAACAGTAAAAGCTGACTTATCATGTTGAATACTGGTTTTTTTCCAAGATCATGTTTCTCTTTTTTAGGACAGCAGAGTAACCTTCATATGCAGAAACCAGAGGTTTACTGGAACTGTGCCCACAGTGTCCACTGACAAAGATATCACTGAACACTCCAATACACTGTTACTTACTGCAAAGACTTTCTTATACCAAGCCAGGCTAGAATAACCAAGATGGGTCAAGAAATCCATTTGGTGAGGATGAGGTCTTGACTCACATTAGCCTGGGAAAGACAGATAACAGGCTGATTTGAAAATGGTAATGGTTCTTAAGCATGAAACAAGATGTTATATCCTCTGCCACTGAATGTCATCTTCCAAAGAAGTGGTATGAAGCCATTATCTGGGTGGCTGGGTAGCAATGACATTTTGAGAGGATGGGGTTTTTAAGTTCTAACTTTACAGAAAATATTGTCACTTCCTGTCAGACGAGCATCTGGCCACTGTGGCCCAAATAAGTCTTGATTACCATAATTGACTGTCTCTGGAGCTGAATGTGAACATCATCCATTTCCAGCTGTCAGAAAATTCCCTTGCTCCCTCCCCAGCAGAGACCACCGTGTGTCTACCAGGCCCATGTGTCACTGGCATTCGTCCAGTTTCCCCATGTCAGTGCATCTATGCAGTGCTGCATTTCAGTGCAACTATCAGGCTGCTGTTTGTCTTAGAAATGCACTTTGCTCAAGAGCACTATGAAATCTGAACTCCTGTGCTACACACTGGATCACAAAACATAGGAGAAAGTACATAGAAACACTATAGAAAGCATTCCTGACTCATTGAAATTACATTTCTAAAGAGTATAGACAGACCCAGGTTCTGGCCACTCAGTGGAGACCACAAGTTTTTTCTTTCTTTCTTTTTTTTTGTTTATTCCCTCTCTTAAATGTTTTAACCACCAGAAAGGTAAACATCAACTAACCAAAGTTAACCTTAAAAGAAAAAAAAAACAACAAAACTTTAAAAGAAAATCATGACAAATACTAAAAGAAGTCCAGCCCAAATAACAATAACTCCCTGCTTAATAGAATTTAACCCTTAGGACATTCATGTATGAAAAGCTCAAAGGTCTGCAGCAGGAGTTTTGTCAGTAAATTTTGATGTAAATACATATAAGGAAGATAGCTTTTACAGTGGGGGATTGGATATGGTTCTGGTTTTGCAATCACAGTCACTGCTGTGGAAGCACAGATTTCTTTGTGCCGCCCTGTGTAAGGATGACACAGAATGTTCTCCGAAGTCAGTGATGTCTAAGACCATATTCAAAGGTCTGAGGTCAGCATCAGACTCGTGTCATCAGCATTATCATGAATCTGTTTAACTCTTAAAGTTTCCCTTAGTTCAGAAAAATACCCTATAAAACATTTTCTCTGAAAAGGATTTGTGAAAGTGCTTTTATTCTTGTTCAAAAAACATTTTCAGTGATTAGAAGTGATAAACTTTCATAACAGACTTTTTCTGGTTCAATCACAGATTATACAGTATATAGTCAAACAAACATTACTGAAACTGGCCTGATATTAGATACCCAGAGTGTGTGTTTGCAGACTTGTTGGCTCTGATTGTAAATAGGCTTGTCTTCCATTTTAACTACAGTTCATTTCCAGGGAGCAATTTCTACTGTTTTAAAACCAGTCTGTACATGTTGTACCTAAAAGCAAATGAAGAACATTTAGAGAAGGGAAATAGCATGCGTGTATTTCCAGAGAAAACAGTAATTTCAGCAGAAAACAGTGCCTGACAGTAAATGCTTAACCATAAGCACCCTGGCAGCAGAGAGCAGAAATGTGACATGGTATGTGGTACCTCTCAAAAAAATTAACCTCACTGATAAAAACTAAGATAAGAATCTTAAATTCATTTGTGATTACATGTAGTGTCAATGACTGTAAATACTTCTTGGATTGAAAAATCTAAAATTAAGAAAAAAAGGTCTGGAAAAGCTTTTCCTAAGCTAGCAATAGATAAGCTACATGTTTTCACATCTTTGAGATAATATAACAAAAATCATACTAAATGATCTTTTAAATACCTTCTATATGATTCTGCACAAACAGATAGTACCATCCTACTAATATTTATTGGGTCACTCATGTCAGGTTTACAATACCCCAATTCCACCTGTTTTATAACTTACTGACACATCTTTTATCCATAACAAGGGTGCAATGCCTACCTGAGACTTGATCTGTTCACTTCTTTCTTTGATGTTCCTCACTGTGCATCAGGGGTCACAGTGCTAGCAGACATGCCATGAGGTATGAATGATTTAGAGCAACAGGTGAAAGTCTTTAATTTAGTGTATTTATTACCACCTTTCAAGGACTCTGTATCTGCTATGCTTGATCATATTCCATGAGTGGTCTCAGATGCACTTTCTGTCGTGTTGCTGTTGAGTGGCATGGTCGTATTTCATGTAAGTTTGCTATTCCATGAATTTCACATACTCATCTTGTAAAGCTGGTCTAGTGGGGATGGTCAAACTCCCAGGCTTTCATCACTCAATAAGGGACAGATGTACTTCAGTGTTAAGCAAACTAATAACATTTCCTGCATTTCCCATGAAAATATTTCTGCCTGTGTCTCATCTACTTACACTTTCTTTCTTTAACATTCACCTTTGCTGCCTCCTGTCACTGCAAGAGTCTCAAGCAGCTCCAATGCCTTAAACAACTTGCTGCTTTCACGGTAATTTTACTTTCCTTCCTTAATTTTTTTTTTCTCAAAGACCACTGCTTCCAGAGCTATTTTATTCCACAAAGCTTTGAATGCTCAGCACCTCCTGAGGCACGACACAGCCTTTAGCTAGAATTCCAGCACCAGTCTCTGATCAGATACTCCTCCTCTACACAACTGCGAATTAGAAGAATCCCCACTCCTATTTTCAACTGCTTTCCAAGATGTTACAATTGCATGACAGCTGTAATGATTGTAAACCTAATTGTGGAAAAAATATCAAACAAATCAAATGTAAAAACTGCAAAGTCCCTTAATAGAAGGGAAAAATACTGGGGAGTATAAAGTGGAAACAATATCATTAGAGGTCATCTGTGCATGTTGTCCTATTCACTAAAATAACAAACACAAAAGCAACTGTGAGATCATGCACCTCTGATCTCACAGTGTTTCAGTAAATTTATATATTTCAGTAAATTTATATATTCAGCTAAGAAACCTCATCTATCTACAGAATAGATGAGGCATTAGGATGTCTCAATTCTAATGCAGGCTACACCAGTGCTTAGTCATGATGTTGGACAGAATACTTCACAACTCTAATGCCACTCTTCCCCCTGCTGCATGCTTCTACCATGTAGCTTTTTAAAAGCTGTAAATATTTCTTCAATAGTTCCAGTACTCCCAAAAAAGATGATGGGATCACTCAAATGTATCCTTGAGTTCAAGGCAGCATCCTGTAGCAGATCAAGAATATGCATTTTCAGGTGTTTATATATATTTAAATTACACTTAAAACCAAATATTTTTAATAAAAATAATTAAAAGGTACTGAAATTAAACACACACTCTTGGCTTCAGGCTCCATTTACAGATTGATAATGATCAGCACCTATAAATCCTCACGGGCAGTGAAACACTGGAAGGGAGAGAGCATGTTTTCAACAATAGCTGATGTCTGCAGCAGCAACAAAAACAGTCTCTGAGCACTGGCATCAAGGAGCATTTGATGTGAACAAAGTGACATCTTGTTTCATCAAAGGTTAATGAGTACAGCAGCTCTGTCAGCAGTACATTAAGACAGCAATGTCACTGTTTGTCATACTTGGTGAGTTCAAGGCAGACTGTAAGCATCACCATTTGCAGATTTGTCAGGGTTTCTTTTCCCTCCTGGTTTAGTAAGTTTAATGTGACAAATTAGTATTTCACCATAAGCAACACTACACTGTTTTTCCACAGAGTAAAAATGCTTTTGTAAGTCTGGTACTTGTGCTGACTGAAGAACTGGAGGCTTTTCTCAGTAAATTTTATTTGCTTACCTAGAAGCAAAGCAGAAAATGTAATAAAACATCACTTTTTTGTTGTTCAGTTTTCTGATAAAAAATTCCTGATGGTAATTTTTTTGTAGAAAACTCAATATTGCTCAGGTAAAGACTTTTGTTTCAAGCAAAATTGGTAAAAAATTCTCAGTTTAGATATTTATCCATAACTGTCCACTAAAATAAGTGGAAAAGTATATACCAGCATGAACAGGGACACAAAGAAATAGAAGCAGTGAAATGCTGTACAGCCTAAATTCAGGATTCTGCACAAATTCTGCTGCTAGATACTACACCACTGGGCAATGCTCATGAAGGTATTACAACTGGCCTCTGAGCTGGTAGAGTTTTCTGTTGTTGTCTCAGGAAACTGTTATGTGGCTGAACAAACACTGTCCTGATTCCAGGACAGATTAAATAAGGACTGGATTTATGAGTAAGGCTCTGAGATCTGGGCCTTAGGTGTCATCCAAGGCCTGTCATCCAAGTTCATAACAGCAGCTCATGTCTCTGCTGGGTAATACTTTATCTTTCCCTAACTGTGGACAGGATATGTATGACACTTCATCATCTTACATGGCATCAGTTTCCTGGATCCATGACCAAAGCCAAGGACAGGAAACTTCTTTCTGATTGGGAGCTGCCTGTGTGAGGTAAACATCTTTGTCGCCTTTAGCAAGTCAGTAGTGATATGTGGTGTTTACTATACTTGTGTGTACAACTTGTGCTCATATTGTTGCTGAAAGTGCTTATGAGTCCTGCTGCAATTGGCAAGTTGTGGCTATTTTCAAAGTCTTCACTTCTCCCTCCTCTAAGGACTAAATGACTTGTTTGCAACAGTTTATTTCTACATATAGCCAAAGTTTCAGCTCTGTCAGTCTCTATCTAGGCAAATCTTAACAGATCATTGTATAGAAGTCTTATGTACCTCATTATATATCTGTGTTTCACAAGGCAACCTGGACTTAAGAATCATAGAAAAGGTGGTTCAAATGGAGATCAGGAGGCCTTGTAGATATCAGGTATTCTCATGCCATTCCTGACACGCATTTACATAATCCTGTTTAAAAAACCATGTAATGACAGAGGTCCCCCAACTATTCCCTGCAACATGCAATCCATTCAACGTTTGCATTAGAAAAGCTCCCTCTCTGCCATAAAATATCTACCTTACCTCTTTCTAAGTGCAAAGACTTAATCACTATGCGCATGAAAAACATACTACTCATCTCCTTTCTATGGCCCATCATAAGGCTAACCATATATTCTTTTGTCTTCTCTGGATAGCACAACAACACATGGAGCCAGGAGTCCTATATATAACTTTCACCTGTTTCCCCTATAGCAAGCACTAGCACTGAATCGGACTATGCAGTGATGAATATTTTAAGTGGCATCACACCTGATATATTCATGCACAATGCAGTCCCATTATTTTTGTAAATTTTATTTCACTTCTTGGTTAACATCCCATCCTATTTGGTAAAGAAAAAGATAGCTTTGAGTTTGGAGATACTGTTTTGGTAAGTTCAGTCTCTGGTTTTCAAAGCAAATGGAATGAAGGTAGACATGACTTTTGCCCTGGTTTCCTACAGATGTGAGACCAACACAATCATGCTACAAAAGGCTTTCTCTCTGCTCATTCTACCCCTGTATATGTCAGCCTGATTTGACAGTGTGGTGGTTTGACCTTGGCTGGATGCCAGGTGCCTATCAAGTTGCTCTATCACTTTCCCCCTCCTCCTCTCAGCTGGACCAGAGGGAAGAAAATAAAATTAAACTCGTGGGCTAAGAAAAAAGCGGTTTAATGAAGAAGCAAAGCAATGCCATGCACGGAAGCCAAAAAAACCCCAAAGATTTATTCTCTACTTCCCATCAGCAGGCGATATCTGTCCCTTTTTGGGACACAGGGCTCCAAACGCATAGCAATTGCTCTGGAGGACAAGTTTCTCCCCACTGTAATCCCGTGCCGGCCGGCCCCCCCCCCCTCCCCTCTCCTTTCTCCTCTATTGCGTGGTGGAGCCAGACTCAGGGTGTGC
>WTSP01015273.1:0-83365 GCA_025331215.1 Actenoides lindsayi | reverse complement strand
GGTGGGCGGGGGGGGGGGGGGGGGGGGGGGGGGGTGGGAGAATGGGGTGGGTGTCAATAGAATGGGCCCAGTCTTTTTTCAGAGGTGCCCAGTGGCAGCACTAGAGGTAACGTGCACAAAATTGAACATGGCAAGTTTCATCTAAACATGAGGAGGAACTTCTTTACTTCGATGGTGACAGAGCACTGGAACAGGCTGCCCAGAGAGGTGGGATAGTCTCTATTTCTGGAAACACTCAAAACCCACCTGGACACAATCCTGTGTGACCTGCTCTACGTAAACCTGCTCTGGCAGAGGGGTTGAACTACATGATCTCCAGAGGTCCATTCCAGCCTCTACCATTCTGTGATATCCTGCTTATCTTTGTAGCTAGTTGTGCATTTCTACATTTTGTTTTTCTGTAGAGTAAATGGGTTATGATTTGTAATGAAAAGGGTAACAGGTTTATGGTATGTTCTGTAGTTAAGGGCTCTATATATTCTCTGTTGTAATCCTTTGCTCTCAGAGAAGTAGGCTCTGAGAACAATGAGTATGGAGCAACTTTATGGAGGTTAGCAAAGTTAAACTGATGTGCAAATGCAGCCCTGCTGTATTGACAATAAAAATTAGTTTCAGTTCTAAACCTGGTTTCCATGATCACCAACCAGCAGCAAGGATTTAGAGGAATTTTCTATTTACTAATTTTCAAATAAATGTTTTCATCTATTTTTAGTTAACACAAGTAGAAACCACTTCTAGTGCTAATTTTGTATTAAAGCCTTGCTCATGAAAAGACGGGGCAAGCTCAAAAGCAGCATGCAGATGTAGAGATAAAACAAAATTGAAGCCTATGGTCTGATCTTGATCAAGTGAACAGGAATCCATTTTTCCAAAACCCTTTATCTACATAAAACAGTATTTTTTTAGGGCTTCATATTGAAAAAATTAATTTCATCTAGCATTCAGCTGCGAAGTGCCTGTTCCCAAAGGTTGCTCTTGTTCCACAAAGGCCAAACCCATCTCTCCTTACTCCATCTGTACAGCATGAAGAAGAGAAAGTTTCTTCCCTTTCAAGCATCCCATCATTGTTAGTCAAACAGCACCCAGAAAGGTATAATACATTTATAGCTGGGGCACATTCAGAGCTCACAAAATTGCAGAAGAACAAGAGTACACTGATGTAATGCAGGCTACAGTCTGACTCTCACTCAGTCTCTAAGGACACTAAGAAATGAAAAGGTCTTTGTGCCTCTACCACCTCCACTTTATAAAGTGCACACAATAGTACATGACATGTTACTCCCACTTTCACTTTTCACAGTGGAGCTTTATTTTTTATGCTCCTTTTTGCTACAAAACACTAAGGTATTCTCTATTAAAAGCATTCAGACTTTGTGAATCTTCGCTCTGTAGTTCAAAAGGGCCTGGACTGCAACTCTTGGGCTATTATTCTGTCCAAATATGCAATAGAGTGCCTTTAAATCTCTTAAATTCCCTCTTCTGCTACAGATCAAATAAAAGTGACAAATTATTCTAAAGAAAAGGCATGCGAAGTATGGCTGTGCTACTTAAAACAGAACCTTTTTTTATCACATTTACCAGCAGATCTAGTGGACTTGAATCGGAGATTGTCTGCTGGAGGGAGGTACCTCATGTGGGCACATCTTATATTTTCAGATTATTAAATTCAATACTCATATAGTCCTGTAGGGTTTGGCATTTAGCTCTCAGGAAACCTGTGCATGGTAGAAAATAGAGGGAAACTTTGGACAAAACCATGATCTTGGAAAATAACTTCAGTGGCTTTTCCAGCACTCTAGCATGCTTGCATGCATGAATACTGAATACTATAATCTCTGAAGAAAATGAGAAATCCACTCAAAATGAGCAGATCTGTGACTACTATAAAAGTCAGAATCAACAGAATAGCAACGTATTCTCTCATGTTCCTAAGAGAGAATATTTAACAAATATAGATTCATATTTCTAGTCATCCAGCAAAGTTAGCCTCTGTTTCCCGAGCCAAGCAAGACTAAAATATACTTACTGTGAAAGATGTATCTCTTAGCCAAACTTCTCAGGCTTCCCTGTTTAATTTGAAAGATGAAATTAATAGTGCAACTAAAGAAAAGGGGGCTATCACTAAACAACTACTCAAGTAGTCATTTCAGGCTGCTGTTCATCTTCTAGATAATACTTTTATTTATTACTAATGACAAATAGTACATTCCCACCAGGATCTCTATTATATGCATATTATATGCCTTCCTCTAGAGGATGAAGATCTGTCTGCATATAATTAGTCTTGAGAATTAACAAGAATTAACAACTGAGTTAATAAAGTAAATCCTTCTAAAGGAGTTCCTCAGTACAGTCATTTGCCAAAGTCAGACTAAAGATGTCTATATAAAGACTTTCATGACATTGCCAGAGAACAACAACAACCACCAAACAGTACACCCAGAGCATTTAATGAGTACTACTACTAATAACTAGTAACAGTCAAGACAGAACCCAACGTATTATCCCAGCTTTACTCACAAAGAATTCTAATACCAGTAGCCTGGTAATAGCATATTAATTACAAAACATACAGACATGGGTTGCTTTCTCTATAATTATCTGTCTAGAGTAACGAGACCAGAAAAAGAGCTAAACATTCAGAAACAACTAAAACAGGCAATAAATAATACATTATTACATCACCAGTGCAGCTAGATTGCTATACTTCATTAAAAGTTGTGAAGTCCATTGGTTTTCTAAGGTACTGATTTTAAATTGAGCTACATTTTCAAATCATTAAGTTTATATGTAACAATAGTCAATGTACCAAAGTGGATGTTTTTTTAGACAATTTAGGATGATACTACAGTATCAATACATATTGAAGGCACAAATGTATCTGGGTCCAGAATAAAAAGCTGTGCAAGCTACTGTATCAGCTGATACGTGTAAATTGTAAAATGATCTTGTTCTACAACATGTAATGTACCTGTTTATAAACTTATTCAATATATGCCTCTGAAAGCTTGTGAAACCATGATAAGCAATGGCCTAAAATTTAAATGTTCAAGTTTTTTGTTCAGGTTTGTTGGTTTTTTTTTAATATAATAAACCTATTCCAATCATTTCTCACACAGGCTCTTTACAATTGCAACAATAATTTGGCAAAGCAGAAGATGTTTGCTCAAATAAAAGAGCTAACATTTTTAATATCTTTGTGTAGCTCAACAGCTTTTTATTTCTAATAACAGTAAATTAGCATGTTCTCTATTTTTCCCAAATGGAACACTTTAGTCCCAATAAGGTTATGTTCATTTAAATCTGCAGAGCAAAACATACAAAAAAAATCTTATTAATTTTTCTCTGACAAAAAAATTACTTTACCTTTGACAAATTAATGTAAAATGTATATTTCTCTTAATATATAAAATCTTTCCTTTTAAACAGTACTTCAAGGTAGGGAAGAAAAGGTAATTACCACATAACTGTATGACAGCAATTTATTAGAAATATTACTGCTCTATTTCAACACTGTATGTAGTTTCCCTGACAGGAAAGTTTTCTTCCCAGGAAATAGTTACATACTTCCAAAAACTTATGATATACATGTAGAGTTGACCAAGTAGAGCAGCCTTCCATTTCTTCTTCCACGGGGCATGTAATATTCCTATTTAGAGGTCATTGGTGTAGAAATAGTGCTGGAGGAGCAAGAAACATACCAACCAGACTTTCTCCCATCAGCTACCCTGCTCTTATGATCTGCTTAGTGACCTAAGAAAGGCCAATTCCAGTTCAAAGGTGGTTCCTTTAGAGGTTTATCACTTCTGCAGGTTCCTATGTTACTCTCCAGCTTTCCTCCTGTATTATCAAAAAAAGTTTCAGGAAGAGGTGAAGAGAGAAAGGTATGGCTAGGATGTTCATGAGATTCAGCAAGCTTCTGGGTTTGATCCTTCCAGACCGTTTCCAGCTCAATTAGTAACACCTCAAGGCCATCTACATATTAGAAAAAAGGAGAACAGGCAGCCTGGAATATAAAACATGGACAGGATGCTCAAGTAATCTCTTGCCGTGGTACTCAAGCAAAAATGGGGCATGGAACAAATCTCCCTACCTCTCATGCAGGGCTATCCAAAAATTGAGTCTTTAACCAACATAGACACTTTACTACATGTGGTACCCCAGAGAATGCAAAACAAACAAAAAAAAGGCAATATTATCATAGGCAATGGTAAACACAGATTATCTCTAGCTACTTCTCTAACAGATTTCAGATAATTTTTATTAATGTTGTGTTTCCTCTAACATCAAGAAATAAATTAAGTGCTAGAACTGGTATCCAAAACATACTGCCAATTTTTGTTATTTTTTTTTTTAAATGGGATTTGATTGGCAGTACAACAGAAAACAACTCTCTACCATACTGAAATACCATTTTCACAAACCTGCTTAAGTAGCAAGTATCCTAACGGTCTGGAAACATCCCCATGTATGCGTTAGAGAAAGAAGGTTAACAAGTGGAATTCTTAATTCGTGATTTCCTAGCTCTGTATTTGGAAGGGAAAAGTGAGATATGAAAAATTTCCAGAGGCAAGAAAGACAGGTTTTTAATAAAAAAATCTGCTCTTACAGGAACAAAAAGAAAAACCTTTATAGAGTTCATCAAGTTTTATAAATTCACTTAGCCATTCTTAGCATTTGCAATCTATCACTGTATGTGGAGACAGAAAAAAATTTGGATCATAACTCTACCTACTTATACCATCTGGACTGTCACATCTTTTCTTCTTCGGTTATTAAACTTACAAATAAAGTGGTTTATTTGTTAATGCTTTGTTCCAAACAGGCCATTCTAGTTTGGTAAGGTAGGATAATTTAGATCTGATACAAACATGAAAGAAGAAACAAATTTTTTTTAATATATATGTTAACAGGAGTTCTTTTCCCAGAGATCTTGTACAAAGTCAAGGTAAATAAATGCTGAATGGATTTAAGACATACCCATACTATCTCAAACATTGTCACAGGATGCCAAAACAACATACTTTTTTCAGCAGGTCTTGAGATGCCGAAACATTTCCTTAAAATGAAAGAAATCACATAGACACTCATTTCTAACGGTTGATAAATGGAAACAAACTGGTTAGAATGATCCAAGGGTTTAGCCTAAATATCTCATCTCTGAGTGTCAAAGACAATAAACATTAAACATTACCAGTCCTCTTCTAAAAAATGAGATCCAAAAGGCACTGAAACACATCCCACACAAATCAGATTGGAATGATGTAAGCAAACAGTCCTCTTCACTTACCACCTCCCAGTGGTGGGCTATCGTTCCCTTGGCCAAGACATAATTAAAGAGGCCACTAAGATAATCAGTGCAGAAATGACTGCTCTGGTATGATAAGCTACTTTCCTTAGAGCTGCTTGTTCTTACACCACTGGAGAAAGGTTACCAGCAACCACAGGAGAGCTGATAGGACAGCAGGTCAGAGCTCCCTGCACCTCCCTCAATGCAAAGATGGAGCAATTGCCATCAGCTCTGTAGAATGCAACAGAAGAAACTGTGGCCTGAAAAGTTTTTGAAACAAAACAGCAAGAAACAAAACTTGAGGTACAGCAACCAAAGAGCATTATTTTTAATATCAAGAAAAAAATAATTCCTGTGCTGAGTGAGACAAGCCTTTATTGCTACACCAGTTTAAAGCAGGTGGCAAACTGCTATACTCTGTAACCAATGAAAGCACAGAAGTCAGTTTCACAAATTATTTGTTAGCATTCCAGTTGTAGCAAGCAGGAGATTCAGAAAAGCTTATTTTAAATTAAAAACTTTATTTTTCATTACAATTCACAGTTTATACACGGCAAGATGAACCCTTGCCATGTGAACATTCAGAACACTGTGCTGGGGAGACAAGGGTTTTTCTTATAAGAGCATTGCTCGGTGCTGTGTCATGGAACTTCCTTAGTTTTAAAAGCATACCCTCTGTAAATGTTAATTGACTGATATTTACACTGAATTGACTGAATTTACATATTAACTTATATTTATTAGAAAACAAGCTAAGCATCCAAAAAACATTAACATTCATATCTTGCATGTTATCTAATGGTCAGAGATGATGTAAGATTTGCCACTTGAATCATGCCCAATCAGCAAAGTCCCATTCTTTTTTTAATTTACACAGAGCCTAAATTATTCTTTAAGGCCTGTTCTGTTAGTTTTATGTACAGCCAGGTTACAATAGACTATAATTAAAAAAAAAAAAAAGCAAAATTATCCATTCCATCCTGCATTTCTTCTGAATCTCATGTACACCTATAAGCAAAAGAGAAGATACAAAATTAATTTGTTTTCTTATAACCAATAAAGAAAACACAGTCTGTTGTAGATCTGCTTCTCATCAGCCTATCCTGTCTGAACAATCATCAGTATTCAGATTGTGCTATTTATCAGCTCTTCTTCATGCCTGCACTTATATTCAGAGCCATCTCTATTTGAAATGTAGAAAGTCACAGTGATACCAGTTTCAATTGCATTCCCACATTAGTCACAGCTCCGGCACAGGCAGCCACTGTATTGTGTGACATTCAGGAAAGCACTACAGCAGGATTCCTGGGTAAAATATCATATGGAGTCTGGTGTGACTTGATTTAAAGAGGAAGTTAAGAATCCTTTTCATAGAGCAAATACCTGGAAGAAGGTTTATGCTTATTAAAAATCATTGTATTTTTCTGCATTGTTTTCTGGATGTGGTTATTAGAATACAGCAATTAAAAGCCTCTCCTGCCTTTCCTCAGAATAATGATTTTTATTTGCTCTTGTCATCTACCAAATAATTCAGTGATAGATAAACTGCAGATTTTTTGGTACATCTGACGCAGAGAAAAACAACTGCTGAACACTGCTTGAAAAAAATAAGACCTGAAGAGGGTCTGCAAATTCTACAAGTCAGTGTGAACAAGTATCAGCTGGACCTGAGTAAAACAAAATGCTTCTGGGGGACATGTTTGCAACTTTTGAAACTGCAGTGCCTTTAAATTTAGAGATAAGAACATCATTTGATGACTGTTGAGTTTTGGCATTAATTCATGCTGGTTGGTATCTTTGCAACAGACACCTTTAAAACACCATCGTTCCAAGAAGAATGAAAGCTGAAATGAAATAGACTTCTTATGCAAAAAAAACCCAAAAACCAAACATAGAGGAACTGTAGAGGTTCTGGTTCTTCAAAAGATAAGGCACTGACAAAAATTTCTTAGGTAAAAGGCTGCATAAGAATTTCTTGCCATTTACAAGTGTGTTGTAGTCCAGAAATGGTCCATTCCTAGGCTCAGTAAGGTAGACCCTGAAATTTTAAGGACTGATCCCTCAAAGCTACATTGTTATCATAAACAAGTGTGATTCATTCTTGAGGCCATATGGCACATTAGGAGAAGTGAAAAACAGTCTGGGCAGATAAAGGCAGAAGAAATTGCTTGTTCCAGCATCTTTCGATAACAGAAGCGCCATTCGTCTTTGTGTCTTTGAAGAGATGCGATGGTTACTCTGGACTGTAGTTTCTGTGGAACTCATGCACACACATAAAATGCCATTAGCACTGATCATCAACAAGGTGGAGAAAAAAGGTATATGGCGAGTCTAAGCCAAGAGCTTCTCAAGGACTGACATCCAAAGTCACCTCTACTTGATGTTTTCAATAACGGCTATCTCCTCTGCTGCACAGTGCGGTGTCAAACCATTCATGTAAATGCTGTCTGTCTTTGTCAGAGCTGGCAAGATGTCCTTCTCACTGGTGAGGTGGTTGACTGAGAGGGTTCTCTTGCAGGGAGTCAGGTCTTGATTGTGGTTGACGGCAAGTTCTGCAGAGAGCTTCCTTTTGATAGAAGTAGCTCGCTGGAACTTGTCATAGATCTCCACACTCAGGCGCCTTCGAGTTTCTTTGAACTCTGCGGTGACGTTGGCTGTCCACTCTGCAGCATGGGCTCTGAATTCCCCTACCTGCAGAAAAAAATGAGGGGGGGGTAAAAAAGGAAGAATTATGGGGCTGAAGACTTTCGATGCTGTTTAAGCTCAGCCCAGCAGGAGTGCAACGTGGCTATGGGCTGGGAAGAGCTGCCACCAGCACACATTTTTCGTGACGCAGACTCACTCTTTTATTGGCAGTAACTAAGCAAGAAATGTCGCACTAGTAAGAGTTAACAATTCCAAAACCACCATAAAAATCTTTTCTGCTCAAGCTTTTATTTCTTTAATTATAGGCAGTCAACAATACAGGGAATCTGCAGAACCCTGACAGCTGCATAGTACCCAGCTGGTCAGGGGATGCTGAAATCCCAGCAATCCAGGCTGTGTTATGTATTGCTACTCGGGTGCAGGGTTATTTATGAGCACTTTTACTGTCTGTGGAAAGATCCCTGGGAGACTTGGCGAAGAATTTTCTAAATTTAGACAGAAAAGCTTTTTTCAAGGAAAATGTCAGCTGCTTATATTGTCTCTTTTCTGTGCTTGCTCAAACATAGCACCAATAGAGTGACAGTTTCAGTCGTGTCAGCAACATGTCTTGCTTACCACTCTGACTCCACTGAAATGATACACTAAAAAGCAACATGAAGACAACTGCAGAGGGGGACTTGGAAAGCTGTTCTTGATTACACCCAAAGCAACACAGCCTGCCAGTCATTGCTGCTGTACAATCACCATACAAGCTGGAGGAGGGTATTTCCCCTTCTATGAGCATATCTCAGGTCAGTTTGGCTGCAAGATACAGCATCCCATGAGCCCAAGCTTTGAGGGTAGGTCTGAGGAGGGGGAGGAAGGCAGCTGCTGGCCCAGAATCCCAAATTATCCTTATTTTTCCACAGATATGGCATGAGATAGACTGAGCAGCTCACCCAGATAATAGTCTGAGATAAAATATGGCCTTGTAATTTATATGCTATTTATATTTTGCTCCTGTGTTTCAACCAAACCACTTTTAGAATATTAAACAAGTTATAATGAGATAATCTCCTCAAAAAGGGCCTCCTATAATTACCTATCTAACTTGCTTAATAACTGCAAAGGAAATAGATTGTTCTCTTTAAATCTCTGCTTTGTAGGCAGTTTAAGTGTTGGTATAGCACAGGGAAGATAGACTGCTGATAAATATAACTCCAAAGCACAGCATTTCAGAAGAATTAACCCACTTAAATAAATTAGTCTAATTGGTACTGCTTAGTCCAGAATTTCAATCATTGGCAAGCAAGCTCAGACTTGGTGAGCACTCAAATAAATAAATAACAGAGAAATATGGGGGGTAAACTGTCAGAGAAAATTGGCCACAGCCTTATTGATGCTTTGCAGTACAGTGGAAAACAGGAATATAATGAAGGTAAGAAAAATAAACAGCTAACCCAGGAGTGACAGTTTCAGGAAAACTTTCACCCTCCAGAAACAAACTAAAAATCTCTTTACCCATGGGTCATTTTATTACATTTGTCTCAGCTTCAGTGAATTACACAGATGACTAATGCGGACCCATTATGTATATTTTCTAAAACAAGGATTATTATGTGTAATACACAGAGGACTCGTCCAGCTGAATGATTATTAGTATTTAAATTGCACAATTAGGATCAGACACACTGCACTTCAGATCTGAAAGTAATGAAATCTGTAATGCTGAAATATTTCAGCTGCTACAATGTTTTTATTTGCAGTACACCAGTAATAAAAATATGATAAGCGGTATCAGTGCACTTCCTTGTGCAGCTTTGTCCTTCTCCAAAGATGCACTAAACAGCAGTCTGCTCAGGTTCTGGAGCAAGCTTCTGTCCAAGGGAGCAAGGAGCCTGTATATTTTACCCTACACATTTGTACCCCTCACCAGCTGTGTAAGCATTCACCAGACCAGTTATTTTGCTCAGGCACACATCTCTGGCATTGCATCTGCTCATATTCAAGGAATATTACCAGACTGGTAGCTTTAAAATTATGTCTTGGTAACCTACTGGAAGCTACAGGCATCTTGAACTGCCTTCCATAGGCTTTTTAACCTTCCTCTTATGGATAGTTTCAGTTTCCACTTCTGTCATGTTTTCCAGCAAAGAAATGATAGCTGGCCATGCTTGTGATGAAAGCAAGTCTATGTAAACCCTAGGATAGGCTCAGAATTCCCTTGCCAGCCTACTTCATGACATGCCTGTGATGGACCTGTCTTGCACAGGGCAAGCTGCTATATTTCAACTCCTGGACATGTAAGTTATTCAGGAGAATTTTAAAACTGTAGTTATTAGCATATTTGACGACTACATTCTAATTAGATTTCTTTTGGGAAGCAAGTTTATATAGCCAACTGAAGAATATCATTAAATATGCCTTTGGAGATAGGTTCATGTTCCAATTAAGGTGGTATGGAACATGAACATGGTGGACTCAATTCTATCTACCTGTAGACCAGAGCTATGTTGCTGCTTGGCACAAGTTCAGTTTTATAATAAAATCACAGGGAAAAAAATAAATAAATGTAGTTCCTATTGCTAAGCAGAATTGAAATGCATTAGTAGTAAAACAGAGGTAATTGGCACAGCATGAGAAGCTAGAAGTTCAGTGTGGTGTGAACCATGTGTGCCTCAAATTACTGCATTCAGCCCCAAGCTTTTGTATGAACTAAAATGCACTCCAAAAAAATGTTATTTCTTCAGAATAAAACTCTTAATTCCATAGTACTTATGGACTCAAGCACAAAATGTTATAAGAAAAGAAATGTGTTGTTTTTATCTACCAGTGTACATAAGCAAATTGCTCTTATAGTTTGATTCCTCCTTTATCCATAGGGACATTTCTGTATATGTTCAGGTTCTTTCTGTCCTTAGGGTATGACATTTTAATCACACTGCATTACAGCTTTGGAGGCTGACAGCCACAAAATGTCTTATGCAAAGTGATTGAAATGCTAGTTGCCTATGCCGCTCAAAAAAAAAATAAAACTAAAAAAAAATCTTAACATACCTACCTAGTGTAACAATTATTTACTTTCCTCCAATTCTCTTGGCTCATTACACAGCACAGCACACAGCTCTGTAGACTCTGCAGCTGTCATAGTTGGGGACAATGTGACAAGAGGACTCTTAGTCACAGAAATTATTGACAACTAAGTACTTTTACATCAGGCTGAATGACACAAAATATTTGAAAAGTAATAGGAAAAACATGTCACACTGATAGCACCTGACTCAGACATACAATAAGCAGCACTAATCTGGTGATGCTGATCACTCCTAACCTTCAGGGAATGGAAATGTCGCCAGTAATGGGGACACACTCCCTAACCCAGCTCCAGGACTGGCCTCCCCCACATCAAAATCTGAATGAGACTGGAAGGTGTTAGACATATTTCACATGGAGTATCTACTCCAATCTATCAACATTCTACTTTGAATGTCAATAGCAAGTAACTTCATTGGGTATTTATGAAGCAATACCTACTGCCTTATGAGTCCAGGGAAGACAGTTCTCAATGATGAATTCTCAAGAAATATGGTAATGGTAACACAACCAAGTATTCTACACAGAACACTTAATCACAAGAAAGTAGATACTTTTCTATCAAATAAACAGCCTTAACTCAATTCCTTGCCTAGCACAAGCTGCCTGGCCCCCAGCTACCATTGCAGATGAGCCTCGACAGCCACGTGGGGATGTATCAAATACCATGGGTCATGTCTAGGGCCATCTCCAAATGTCTATGTTAAGGTGTCTCTGTCTACCTGTGGTGGAAATGTCACATTTCCTCTATTAGGCTATAACAAGGAAAAGCCTCCAAACAATTTTGTCTACTTATCTACTCATTCCTGTTAAAGTCACTTTCAATTTTTTCTGGAGTTTGACTGTTTGTTTTCAACTATTCATCAAAAAAATACTGCATGAGCTTCCTGAATGACCAAACAGTTCCTAGGCTGTGCACATACACTGTGACCAATATACTTTAAAGAGAGAGGTACTGAATGTGACAGAAGCAGGAAAAAACACGGACATTAAGTAACCATTCCTTCACCTACTCCCGCCAAACCCCATCTAAATTAATAATGACTGAAAACTGGCTCTCATCCAATATCACTAGTGAGACCAAAACTCTCTATGCATTTTCATCACCACCACATTTTAGCTTTCTTACTTTCTAGCTGAGCTCTACACTTGAATAGAGGCCAACAGCATAACCCAGAATGTAAGTATGGGGATAATACTGTTAAAAAAACCCAAACAACAAACCAAACATCTTGAAGTTACTGAAGCATCCACATCATCCTTTTACTCTAATTCCTTATACTTGTCAGGAGCTTGGAGATCTTTCTGGTCACTCCACTCACAACTGATATCCAAATAATTATACAAATAAAACTGCCCACCATGCAGGAACACCACTCACCCTATTAAGTGTGGTCTGGACAGCACGAGCCATGTAGCTTTGCCCCTTACATGAGTAATTTGTACTTTAAATTAAGACACATATGCAGTATAAGAGAAAAATGAAAACTTAACTTAGGACATCCTTAAATAGACCAAAACGAATACACACTTTTCTAATTTAACTTTGCCTTAGCTTCGCTCCTCTCTGTCAGGGAGATTCTTGAGAAGTCCCAACATTACTGTATAACCAGTTTATCTAATTCTACTTAGAGAAGCTTAGATAGATTCAGATATATGACATGAGAGTTATGATACAGTCAGGAGGAGATAAATCATTATGTACCAAATAAGAAAAAAAAAAAAAAAGCATTGTATATTCTATGCAAGAAAATGAAAATTTATATCTCTAAATAATGTGTGTAGCTTTTTCTTCTGTAGCTGTACTTTGGCATTCAGGGCTCAGACATGTTACAATGGCCATGGTAGTGTAAATAAAAAAAACCAACCAAAACCAAACAAAACACAAAAAAACCCCCAAACCAAACAAACAACCCACAAACCTACAAGTGGCCTTCCTTAAAGACATTCTTAACCATCTAGATGTTGTTCCTCAGCATATAATTTCTAACATTTATCCCTAATGCAATCGCCAAAGTTTCACAGCTCCATTTTTCATCTCCAATGTACCTTGTTATTTAAAAATAACACATCCAATTAACCTCTTCATGATAAGCTACTCAGAAACAAAACTAGAAAGAGCATGTAAATGTCACATTATCCAGGTAGCAGAGTAGAGTACATTACATTTTGTCTTAGCTTTCAAGAAACTTATCCAGCATTCACAGAAGTTTTTCTCAAAGTCCCATTTAAAAACTGAAATTAAAAAAAAATTAAGTACAGAGAGGGTTGATGGGTTTAACAATGCAGTTGCTGGGCGGGTGGATTCCCTGCACGGGTAGGAAGGTTTGTCTATCTGCCATCTCACTTTCCTGCTGTTAAGAATAAACGTACAATACCTATTTCCACCTGAGCTACTGCTGCCACAAATGTTCACTACATCGGTTGACTATGGTCTAGAGCAGAGTGGAGTGCAGATGAGAAAAAGACAGCTTTCATAGGCACTTTTATTCAAGCCTATGCATTTCCCGTACACTAAGGGAGTCTCATTTATAGTCCAACTAAAATTTCTATCCCAAATATCTGGGTTTTAGTATTTCTGTAATTACAGCATTATTATTAAGTACCCAAATCCCATTGTGCTGTAATCTGTGGACAGGCATCTAGAGAAGACTGTACTCATCTTTAAAGGTAAACAGTAACAAAATGCAACACAGAAATACCACAGGTACTCAGAAGATACTAATAAGCTGAGCTTTCCCAGGTCTTTAACCACTATCTTCTATTCCTTCATTCTGTCAGGACCTCACACCTGTAGCAGAGAACTCTTCTACACTAGGTCTTTAAGCTACCAGACTTTGAAAATAAAGTGAATGGAACAAATGAAGCAGCAAGTGATCTCTGTTTTTTGGTTCCCCTAACTGGTATATGTGTCCCTCTGTTTTTCATGGAAATATTAGAGGGGAAGAGATTCTATTTTGTGAAATTGCCATCTTCTGGAGTAACATTTAAATTACATAGACAGTTGTATTTTTGTAGCCATGGTGGTCAGAAATGCTTTGGGAACAATGGTCTCCCACTGGAAACTGGATTATTCAGTCCTGTAATAAGTAATGTTTGTGAGTTCCTTCTGGTGAGCAATGATTGTTTGGTTTCACCCACATAACTTTTGTGAGCACATGTGATACCTTGGATCAAATAAACCACATTCTCCAATGGGAATGTAGAGAGTCCATGAATTATGATTTTTTTTTTTTTCTGGAATAACCTTTGTTGTGCCAGCTGTGGGAATATGTTCTGTAGAGGTGTGACAGATGGAAGATGCAGAAATGGCCCTTTTGCACTACCATGGTCCGATTAAAAAAAAGTCTACAAAGCCAGAACCATCGATATTAACAGTAACCACCTTCATTTTGTTTTACCTCTGGTTTTTTTTTTTTCCAAAAGTATAAACATTACTATGTTAGGTACCTCCTCAGAGCAATTATTGAATATTTCCCATCAGACACTTCTTTGCATAGAGCTGCATAAGTTTTGCTCAACACTGTAGATAAGTTACTGGCCTGATTAGCTCAGTCCCTAATATTCTGCATTATTAATAGCCTCCAAAGATAAAATAAAGATGCTGACATTTTCCTATCAAAATCAGCTGTTGTATTTAGTGGTTTCATATACCTCAGAGAGCCATCCAATCCCTCTTGCAACCTGATGAGAGTGAAGGACATCTACTTGTATTAACCACAAGAAACTCTAGGTTTATATAAAGCTCTACCAGCGGAGCCCAAGGTGATCCAGGAGAACAGCCTGTATTGTCTGTCTGCAACATACAGTCAATGACTTCGCTGCAGCCAGAAATAGCAAATGTTTTTAAGAATTACACTAGAAGCATAATGAAACCCAAGCCACAGATCGTTGAAAGACTGTCTCAACTTCCTCCCACAGGAAAGTGATGACTTCATAAACTCATTGGACATTTTTAGCATATCACAGAATGGTTTGGGTCGGAAGGGACCTTTCAAGGTCATCTAGTCCATCCCCCCCAGCAGTAAGCAGAGACATCTTTAACTAGATCATGTTGCTCAGAGTCCTATCAGGCCTGACCTTGAATGTCTCCAGGGATGGGGCCTCCACAACCTCCCTGGATAACCTTTTCCAGTGTTACACCACACTTATAGTAAAGAACTTCTTCCTAATGTCCAATATGCTAAAGGAAAAAAGAAAAGTACCAAGGCAAAATTAAAATTCCAAGTAAGGAATGGCTATTGTAAGTACATGGTCAAGTCCCAGTAAAAACTGCTAGAGTGGTATTTGTGTGAAATATTGAAGCTTCACTTTGGTTCAACGCTGATATTACAACTGCACATATCCCTTGTAAAGGAAAGTATTTCATAGTTTCTTCAGTCCCATGACTACAAATCTCCTGAATTATATGAACACAAGTTCTTCAAGATGCAAGGGTACTCTGCTGAACTGGCTTTGTCTGGGAACTCGTCCACAAGACAACTCTCATATACATACATGGTTCAATATTACTATCATGCTTTGGTGTATTTTTCTAACAATATCAAGCATTGAGATTAGCTTAAAAAGGGTAAAGTTTTCAGGAATGTTAATCATGAAGATGTGGGCTGAACAGATTCCAGATTAAATATCACTCTGACAATAGAGTTAAATCACAGATATATTTGCCACAGTAACTGAAAGGACTGATTACATCTTATGTCTCAAAAAAAAATCAAGATTTACTATTGTAAACCATGGTAATGTACATTCAGGGAATCTTCATGGGTAATTAACTCCAAGAAATGCCACTGCTGTAACTGAGCTCTCATTAATCAGTTTCTCTTTTTATGAAATATAAGTCACCTCCTCCAGTTTTGGTTTTGCAAATCCAATAGCTCTCGGCATCACTACCTGGTTGCATGCAGTCTTCACTGGAGGCATTTCCATCTCCCCTGAGCCATCCAGTCCGCACAGTGAGGCAAGGAGGAACACTGTGGGAGAGCAGGGCCAGGCATGGGGGGGCTGGCAGGCAAGGAGCCAGCAGTGCCCACCCGTCCTCGGCAGGCACAGCAGGCCATGCTGCTCATGGCATTGTATCTAGGCAGCGCAGCTCTTGTCATCAGCGCCACACCAGCATCACTTTGGTACCTGGTACTTAATACGCGCTAACAAAACAACCATCTTTAAAGGGCTTAATATGCCCAGCTAAGAGATGTGACATAAATAGAAACAATATAAACCACACCAAAATGATAACAGTGTAGATGTAACCTCTGTGTGTGCCTCTGTTGGATCTGAAGTTAAGCAGGCATTACATGTCCAAAGTACACAAAGCTATGAGGAAACACATCTCAAAAAAGTGTCAAAAGTCATTAGCAAATTAGTTTTCCTGGGACTCTCAGAACAACATGTTCTTTCATGTTCATTATTTCACATAGTACTGAGTTTCTGTATCGATCACTCTTTTACAAGTACACTGTAGTACTACAGACGGCTGCTAGGACAGGACTGAAAGCCAGGATAAATTACACATCACCTCTTGAGAAGGGAACAGCTCAAATTGCATTCAAAACCAGGTCAGCTATTCCTACCTTCTCCTTACACCAATACCACTCTATTATACATCTCCAAGATCCAGAAACATTATGGAGGTACTGTACTCCCATCTTTCTTTTTTTGGGGTGTTGTTTTATTTTGTCCTGTTGCTAGTCAAATTTGACTTGTGACTCATGGCTGCATTTACTGTAGAAAGACTTTTATATTTTCTACCCCATCTCATAGAAACTACCAGAAATAATCACCTTTTTGAATATGGCTATTTTTTTTCTTTCTCAAATACACTTTTCTGTACATCTTGGATGGATTGGAAAAAACTTTCAGCACTAGGCAGACTTCATTTTTGTAGCTCTCGGCATTCTTTCTGAAGTTTAGACCACAGATCTAGGGACTGTTTTCTGTTAATATACCTTTTAATAACATCTGCAGCAGTGAACACCACTTTCCTACAGAAATTCAATGATCCCCTGCTTGCGCATCCTAAAAATCTGTCACTCCTACTTATCATTTCCTTGCAGAAGGACTTCACATGCAATTGCTTTCAAATAATAACTATTTCTGATTCAGTGCTTTCTAGGATCAGACTTCCATTAAGTCAGTCTGACCTGTCCATTGAACTTGTGGATATACAATTCTTAAGGTTACTACAATTATTTTTTTAAGATTTTGTAAGGAAAGGAAAAGGCCAAACAGTTGTTTTCTTCAACAGAAACATATCCATTTCACTTACATCAATGTAAAATGGATAAGGAACTGTCTCACACCTTTGTCAAAAGCCTCTGATCACCAGGCTGAGGAATTATTCTATCACCTTCATTTCTAAGAGAATGGATTTTGTTTCTTAAAACAGTGAGAGCCACATAAAGAGCTCACTGCCACTGGAAGAACTTTTCCTTCCTCTTTCTTGGTCACACCCTCACTGAACAACTTCTGAGGCCTGTGTACCTGGTATGCCAGTTCAACTCACTCACTAAAACCTTGCAAAACTGTTTCTCACTTGAGTCCACTCATGTTTTCATCTTTTTATGCATACAGCCTACATTTAGGGACCCTCCTTGAGGGATATGAGAGATGGATTCAAGTTCTCTAGGCTGGGTGAGCACCTTTAGCCTGAAGCTAGTAAAATGAAAAAACAACAAATATTATAGGGAGTGCAATAATCTCCATGTCATCATCATGACAAGTCTAATTCTGTTTTGACAGACATGAGTGACAGCTCTGCCACTAGGTGCCAAGAAGATTAAACTGAATGATGGTTCAGATGAGTCAAATTTGTTTAATTTGTTTATAAACATCAAAGATAGAAATGCCTCTTGAATTTCCACAAGAAATGAATGTGCTATTTCTCATGAAATTTTAGGCATGATCTTTAAAGCTGAATCCACAATGTTCAGTTCAAAAGAAAGACAGCATGAAGAAAATCACTTGTCCAAACTGAGCTAATGTCTAACATAAGTTAGCCACCTGGACTCTTGACATACTGTCAAGAGAACAGGCTCTTCCAGGATACAATTTATCTTATATGGTAGATGTCTCAAAAAATTCAAATGGATCATCCTAGAAAGACTCATTTCCTTCCACTGACTATAAATGAAATGTAGATTACTAGGTCAGATGTTGATATCTATACCAGAATTGAATCCCATCTTCATTGACTTGAATGGAGTCTGGACTAGAACTTAACAGAGAGAGTATGAGGAGGACAAACAATTTTAAAAACAGGAATTTGAAATATATAGCTCAAATAACTAAGATCCTTGGTTGGGTAGTCATTTTTGCTAGAAACACTGAAATTCAGAAGCTGCTGCATACTGAAGTAAAAGAAAAATATGACAAGGAAAAGAATCCTGCTGAAATCTTACCTTTCAAAGAGACTAAAATCAGAAGACTTTAAAAGTGCTCTGACTAATCAGAGTATAGAGAATAATGAAGAGGAAGATGTATAAGGCAAGCTGGTACAGCTGAAGCTGAACTTCAGAGACAGATCACCTACATAAGATTAGAGCACACAGCATGTTCCAGTGACTTTCTGACACTTCATCTATCTTACTGTATGAACTGCTTCCAGCAGATCTATCCTTCTAAAACTCCCACTTCTGTCTCTACTTGTCTTTCACTTCCCTCCCCATTTGATGCATTCAAAACTTTCAAGAGAATTTCAGGAGACAAAAGCCACCTGAGCAACTGACAGACATTCTGGTTATCTGGATTTTAATATCAAAATATAACATTATTGTAGATCCGTGTATATCTGATCACTTTTTTTTGTCTCAGTTTGATTTGCATATGGCAAACTTTTATGGTAGTATCCTGAAAAAAAAAAGATGTTTTCTTTTGTTGAAACAGTGAAATGCATTCTTACTGCAAAGTCTAATGCAAACTGCTTTTACAAACAATGCAAATATATTAAGGAAATTGTGAACAGGACTATAGATATTAGGCAATATTCATTATCAGCATGCTCACTTGAATATGGAGGTTTCCTTTCACAATATACACCCTAAATATGCTTCAATAATATATATATTTTTTTTTACAGGTTAAGGCAAAAAGATTATCCCAGCTGCCTATCAAAAGTGATATCAGAGAGGTGGATTGATTGTTGAAGGGAAGTAAAGAGAGAGGCTTTTCAACACTTGCAACTTCTCTGACTTCATCCTGGACTCCATCACAATTCACTAGACTTGGCTGCTGTCAGCCCTCGGTCTTAGACTGCTGAAACAAACACAACTGATCACTGTTGACTGATCTGCTTCCTCCTGTATTTAAAACATGGAAAGCTACTTTCTATTTTTTTTCATGAAAGGTCTGGTACAAATCCTACACAAAAACTTGTTTACTTGTAGATGTTGATACCCGTAAGTAAGCTTTGTGAAGGAAGCTTTTCAGTGTCTTGTATTTCTTGAAAAATATATTAAACTGCTTCAGTTTTTCGAGTGCATTAATTATGGTCCTATAGATTTTATCATAGCCCGTGTCTACGCAGATTTCAGTACATAACACTGCTTCTAATTTCAAAGGCTACCTTTAGGTATAATGAGCTGTTTCGCCAAGGACTGACAGAATGTTTCCTTAAAAGGCAGTTAAAAAATAATATACTTAAAACTAGGATATCCCATTGCACTTCTTTATACTATTCAAACTCCAGATAGGTTCCTTCGCTATAATCTGCACTGATAGAAGCTGGAACAGACCATCATATATTTAGGTTTAACTGAAAAAACAGACAATACAAGAAATTCAGTCTTCTCTGGCTTCTGCTGGCATAGAGAGGACCTGATGACTACATTTCCACTAAACTCCCTCAGCTGCTTCACTCAAATTTTCCTAGGTAGATGGTATGGATGAGCTAAGAGCAGCAGGTTTTATCATAAAATGCTACCTGTAAAATGAATATTTGTACAATACTTCTGTTCAGCCTTATAATAAAATGCAATATATTTATAGAACTTCACTCCTACAAATGTTAGGATAGAATACAGAAATAATTTTTCATATTTTCTAACCAGCACACAACTTGTAGTATGACATAACTAAGTTCTCAAACTGGTCTCTGTCACTTTAAAAACTGTAGCATTTTTAAACTGTTAAAACATTTTCTTTCTGTTATGAACTCTCAGACATGCCTGAGCATGTTAAGAAGGAGGGGAGAAGAATTCTGAATATCAGATATGTGATTAATTGAACAAACAGTGCCAATTATGTTATGTCTGTCTTCAACCTAGCACACGAGAGGCTTGCATACAGCAAAAACCTGAACACCTGCATCAGCCAAGAGAGTTTGGATGTATCTGAAGAATGAGGTTTTCCTTTCTGTAGACAAAATGAATGGGCTTGTTTAGGCTACAAAGGTGAGAAAGAATGGGCATACATTCCTGATGCCTGAGAAAAGAAAGTTTGGCATAGCACTGTGCTGCATAACTGGTCAAATGGAGTTTTACTTGATAAAAATAGGAATGTATTTAATGTATTACAGGAATCCATGAGTTTGTTCAATTAGTGTTTCTTTAAATCCTTTCCAGATTCAATCTATATTGAAGTAGATTCAGTATAAAGTAAATACATGATATTGTAAGATTCAAATATTCTTAATAGATTATCATCATTATAATAATATGGATAGACACTCTAAGAAAAATGAAATCCTCAACGTGCTATGTAAAGTTATATAGTCAAAATAGAATCTTATCCAGAGATCTTACTGTCTGGATAAGACAGAGAATATGAGAAAACTGAGATTAAAGGCCAGATTAATACTAGGAAGTAGTGGAAGAACTAAACTGTGTCACTAATGTTTGGGGAAATGCAGCAAAAGCAAGCCTGAACAAAGAGTTTTTGCATAATCCCAAGTCATAGTGCCTCAGTCATATCACAGTTTTTTGAGAATCCAGAAACAAATAAGACAGGGAAACTAAATGCAGTTTAGGAAATACCCAACATTGAGAACAGTTAGACACTAGGAAAGCGCACAGGGGAAACACCACATGTGCTTGCCCCTCTCTTACTTTTTCCTAGTGCAGAGGGAAAAATGGGCTAGACCAACATCATTCCAAGTTCAAAATAATGAAGAACAAATGTGGAGGCTAATGTCATTTGAAGTGATCTATTGATGCCCTGCAGCTAGTGCAAATCATGCAGATTGGGTGTTGAGGATGTCCTCAGTGCTTTTCCAGAAAACAAAATGGTGATCCTGCAAACTGTTGAACTTGTAAATGGAAACACTGACGTGATACCTGCTGCTCCATGTCTGTGAAGGACACTAGTAAAGCTCATTGTGTAAGGAAAGTTACAAATATCCTTTCAAGTTTACAGCACAGAGGCAAAAGATTATACTTTTTAAATGCAACTGAACAAATAAATATTGTCCTCTGCTTCAGAGCTAAGTGTTTATGAAATATCTGGTAAAAGTGTAGTTACAACAGACCTGCCACAGTGCAATCCCTAATTAAAAGGAGCTATGAGCACAGCAAGGGCAATCAAAAAGGGCTGCCTGACTCACATGCCTCACAAAATGGCCTTAATCCTGCCCAAGCATCCAGCTCACATCCTCCTGCCTGCTGTCACCACCACTGCCTTCTGGTCAGAAAGCAGCAGGGTCTGTAAGCGAAGGTATTATACAGAGGTAAGATACCCTTTACAGCAAGATCTTTGGGAACTCAAGGATTGCCAGGATTACATCTAGGCACTGATGTCATGCCCTACAGCTAGGAAAACAATTTAAAACAATATAAGTAGTAGGCCACTGCACAGTAACCAACATATTCATTCCATCAAAAAGAAATTAGAGTTTTTATATTTGAGTGAACTGATGCGTGCAGAGAAACTGAAGTTAAATTAGAGGGAAATAATATGTTGCTTAAAACAGAATTTATTTCCCAAACTTCTAGTAAAACTTGAACCGTGCCAGCTGCAAAAGGAAATTATTTATCCTCTAACATTTTCAAAAACAGGACATTTTCTTAAATAACAAATTAAAGTAAAATATTGCAGCAATCACTGGAATGATAAATACACATTTACAAGTGAAAATATCTCTGAACTGAAAGCAATGCACCTGACTACAAATAGCCAGGCAGGCTGTTGAAGATATTATGGTAAAGTACACCCAGGCATAATCAAATAATTTATTCCACTACCATGGATATTTGTTCTCTTAATACTATAAAATTATCAGAGATATCTAGAATATACCTATTTAGTGATTTAGTATTTTTCTTTACATACCTGCATCCCATATAGAAATAACAAAGCAGAATGATTTTTGCCTAAATTAAAAACAACATTTTACTGTTTAGAATAATCCTTTCAGAGAATTTTTTCCTTTAAATCAGGAGCAACTGTGCATATACATTTAATTTAGTAATACATTTAATCAAATTTTGTATGCTGCCATGTTATAATACTCTGTTTGACTAGAGTGCTACAGTTTGCTGCAGCTTGAGCTGCAGCATATACTTCATACATAACAGTTTTGACCTATGCCCTAAGAACAAATGAAGTTATAAACTTGCATGACTTCTAATCAAAGTTCAAAAAGTAGTATTTGTTACCCTTTCAAAATATTCTTACCTCTTCCTTTGTCTTTTTTGATATGACTCTTAGCCAGTCTCCAATCATGCTGAGGACAGCTGCAAAATAAGCAAGCCCAACAAGGATCCAGAACCACACCACTGGCTTATAAAAATCTAGGTAGTCAATATCTGATCCTCCTGAAAAACATTATGGTTAAAATTAAAGCAGACTTAATAGTTATAGGAGCAAAACTGGTTTCAAATTCATTGTTTTCAACAAAACAATAAAAACCACAGTTATGTTTTTTACAACTTCCGTTTTCTTACCCATAGGAAAATTCATAGCAAAATATTTTGTTGAATTTGAATAAATGATAATCTAAATTCATCCACTCTTGAAAACAGTTTGGGGTATGCAAATTTTAGACAATGATGGCTAATCATTCATAATAATTAAAAAAACCAAACACAAACTGATTTGACTTCTCATATATCATTATTTAAGGCAGAGGTCATTGAGGGCAGCTTGAATGAAGGGACTTTCCATCTGTTCCAAGTAACTGTACTGTACCAAATTTTAGGTATTGCTTTCAAATATGTAATGTGTCCATATCCCAAAAAATCTGATTTTTCAAGGATTTTGAAACACACCTCAATACTTACATGAATTCTTTAGCCCTGTGTTGACCATTGCCCCTGTCAGGGAGGCAAACATTATTTCCAATTTGCAGAGGAGGAAACTAGGGTGCAGGGACTTGAGTTGAAAGGATCACACTCAAGAGGCGGATAAGACAAACGTCAGCTGAAGGCAAGTTTTTTGAATCCCACTGCCATAAGCACCAGTCACTTCCTTCCCGCCAGTGTTAAAGTAAAAAAAAGATAAATTTCTGAAATGTCTTCAATGGAGCTTTCAGGTACAATACAGCTATAGAGAATGAATGCCTTATTTCCACACAAAAAGAAAAGTTATGTTCATCCAGACCTCTTGAAAACACAAAATATCTCACATTTCACATCTTGGAGTGCCATGAAAGAGAAGCCTTAAACTTGCAACTCAGCTGTGTTATGACAAAGATAATCAGGCTCCGGGTTTGGGTTACTGAAAATAAAAGTTCAATGTGCATATCTGCTCACAATTGAAGGGACTTTACAGTAAAACCTTGTCAGGCTCTCTAAAGTGGTCTGTATGGGTACATAGTATGTTGCTTTCTGTATCTGCATCCTGTACTGAAACAGTCAAATGAAAATTGGTCCCAAAATATAAAGCACCTTGTTACAGTAATAAGATTAGCTCTCATGAAGAGTAATGTTTTTTCCTAGCTGTTATTATCTAATAATCACAGAGATTACAAGCAAATAAAAAAGAATTTTACTGAAGGTTATCCTTGTATGGAAGCCCTCAGATGGAAAGTTTGTAATTCTCATCTCAATAAGACTCTTCATCAATTAAATCCGTAGTGGTTTACTCAACTATCTAAGAGATTAATCCACATTGAAAAAATGGATGTATTTCAACAACTACACAGTCACAAGTAAGGTAGAGAACAGCCAACCATGAAAGGGTTGAGTTTGTCACAGCCTGACAAACAAAATATCAGAAAATAAGTGATTTGTTAATGTCATGAGCTTATATCAATCCAGTAATACAGGATTTTAAGGATGATTCGACTACAATTTGTTGCCATTCAAAAAATGGTTGATTACCACCATGCCTTTGCTTGGTGGTTCCCATTCTTCTCCAGCTAGTCATACAACGCACGAGAAAGTATCATACAAAGCATCCATTCAGACAGTTTCTAATTTTTGGTATGTTAATAAACTGGAACCTAACTCTGCCAGTGTGCAGGGAGCATTTCCTTGACAGTTTATACCTAATTTACAGCAAGGTTAGTTACCAGGGCAGGAGTTAGGACACACTGAAATTCAATCAAGAGTTTTCTGTACTGTCTGGCCAGGAGGTGGCTCCATCTAGCCATGCCCAAAGGAGTTCAGCTTTCCTGAAGTTACAAAGGGACAGTCAACAACCTCGTAGGAAAAGGCTTAGCAGCTAAAATCTTTATTAGCTGTTGCATTTCTGGATTTCAAGGACTTCTTGGATGAGATCACAATTTAATGGAATACCAAGGAGAGACATACCTAATGATGTTTGTCCTGAGATAACTACTGTCTCTATGCACTATGGAGTGCTATAACACAGTTATCTGGGAATGTCATTAAATAAGATTTCACTGGTAGGAAAACATGATTAAAAGTCAACTGTACTGAATTTAAAGCAAATGGAATTCATTAACTACTGATTTAAAATTGACATAAATGGTATGAATGTATTTGGGTATGAGTATGAATAGGTAAATGTCTTTGTACTGACGTTTATGATAATTCATCTAATGATTTTACTGGTAACATTGCAAAAAGCATATCAACACAATACATTTGAATGGATTTTTCATAGCATAAATTTTACTTAAGAATACTATCATCTTTCTGTTGCAAAGCAGATTATTTTATACAGCCCTTTAAGAAGCAAAATGATGAGAAGGCAGAAGGTGAATTTTGTTGTTTGCTTAGCAAAACCAATTTTGTGGGCCAAGGGACAAAGGTTTTTTTCTAACTTTTTTCCACCTCTGCCTGAAATACATTTCATTATTGTGATTGTAACCTATCTCCCAGATGGAGCTTACTCTTTAACTAGAAATCTCACTGCCATAACCATTTTGCAAGAGCAGATGCACTTTATTGCCAATATGGTTTGTGGTAAATATTTGATCCAAAGTCCCTTGAAATCTATGAGAAATCAGAGTTTTCCATCCATCTTCAACACAGGCTATTGTATTGCTGTTGCTATCAATCCTACATCTGCAAAACAACTTCTAAATTATTTAGGTTTTTCAACACTTTGGAAGGTATAGGGGGTTTTATGGCCCAAATATATATTCCTTATTGAGGTGAAAAGCTCCATGTTTTTGTGAAGGATGGCATTCAAGAAGATTTCAGGGATTAATTAGGACAGATTGTGGTTTTCATGTAAGAGATCAGGCTTTCAAATATATGTGTTGGGGTTTTATTTGTTTACATAAAGCAAGTATATTTTAAGCAAATAATTTTTTCTTTATTATTGCCATTCTTTTTCCCATTCTTTCTACAGCTGACTCAAAATAGAAACATGCAATTCTTTCTGTAAAGTCATCTGTTTTTATTTGCATTTTTGCTTAAAAAGTAGAAGCAGAGAACAGAAAGTGCTATTGGTGAATATCTTAATTCCATAACAGCACAGATTTCTGGGTTATTCAAAAGTTGGCCCTTCAAACCAGGAAATGCCTTTATTATTTTTTAATCTGCAGTACAAGTTATTCTGGGTGTAGAAATGTGATTAAATCCAAACACAGTTTTAATTGCAGAATAATAATTGGTTCTTCACCACCTTGCTGTGACACACCCAACAGGTTTAATCCAGAAATATAATTATTCTGAGTCCAAAGAAATACAGAAGTTCAGCCCTGCAGATTGAAAAGAATTACCTCTGGGGACTGCAAAAAGGGATGGAGACAGGCTAGCTTATGTGGAAATGTGGAAAAGAAGCATGCTTGGGACAAGATACATTTTCACTGTCTGCGAGAGAGAATGTAAGTAGGCCATATGAGTTCCTTGATGCCACTCAGTGGAAAATGGAAAGATGCCTCAGAATACAAAGCACAGCTAGAAAACACTCCTTACAAGCTGTCCTATACAGAAATCAAGCAAGACACCACACGCTGACTTCAGCCTAAAGCAGGCTTCATGGTTCACATCAGACAGCCCCCTGTTATGGATGCAAAGTCGTGAGATGAGAAAGAGCATTTCCAAATGCCAAAAAAAAGACACAAAGCCTGCAGGAGAATGCACAGCTCTCTTAAAGGTTGCCCAACACACGTCTCTTGCTTGACATAACAGTGATTTCTTTCTGCAGAAGTCTTTCTGCTGGGTAATATCACATAGTGAGAGCAGATCAACTCGGCTGCTATGACCACCAGGTGAAGTGTTCCAGTTTGATGACATTTAATGAGACTGAAATATCTCAGTACTCTACATAACGGGTCTCAATAGAGCGCAGACCCAGATATCTGGATTACAGTGGCAATACACCAAATTCAAGTGATGACCAAAAGAGTAAAGAACCAATGCGCTAAAAATCAGAGCTCAAACAGAGAAAGAAAAAACAAAAAAAAAGCCCAAAATTAATTAAACAAACAAACACAAACCACCAAAAACCTCAAACCCCCCCAAATTTATTAGAATACATTTTTCCAGTGAGACTTGCAAAATTCTGTGATCTGTTCAACTAGACTGATTGCAGCATATCCTTACACCAATGTTATTCCCTGCTGTGAAACAGACTACTGCTGTGCTGTTTATATTTCTGACCTCTACTTAATTCAGTCAAGTTTTGGGCATCTCATCTAATTTAGATTTGAAACCCGTTAGATTAACTCCCTTGGAAATATTTGACTATACCTTCCAATCTGCACTGCAGTTAAAGGATTTATCTGTACATATGAACAATATATTGTCATGTTATACTTAAATGTATACACACACATACCTTAGTGCTAACTTTAGTACCCAATAATATCTTTCATTATACTAAAAAAAGACACATTTGACATGAAAAGATTTTTCTTTTCTCTTTCACAAAACATTCATAAAATTAGCTAGATTTTCTTCTGTCATATTAAAGTCAATGGTTTCTCTTACGAACAAGAAAAGGGATGCTTGACTATGTCCTGATTTTCATAAGACAGTGAAGGCTGTAGTACAGCTTCTTTTTTTATGAAAAAACTACAATAAACTTTCTTCAATTACAAAATAGTACTCATTTCCCTACAACAAAAATTCAACCCCTTGAAAAAAAAATAAATCAGAAAAATCAAATAATTTCATAAGACGGAGAAACATGAAGATTATTTTTTGGAATACTGTCCATATATTTTTTTGAATATGTACTACAAGGGCTTTTCATCTTTTCCCTCCCTTCATGCACCTTGAATGAGCAGTCTTTTATGTGTGCCTTAAGGCTCTGCTTGCTGGTGGAAACTGCAGCTGAAATTTCCATAGACTCCAAACAGCAGTCTAGTTTGAGTACAAAAGGGGATGTTTTGGTATTCTAGTTTCTGGGAACTGAGTACTTGGTCTTCAGTACAAATGAGAAAAAACTTGTAGAAAAGTTCTGGAGAACTCTACAAGAATTTCTAGTATGACAACCTGAGTTACAGCTTTTAACAATATTATGTTTCTGAACCCCAAGTTCTTCTGTCGGCTCCCTTTTGGTGCAGCCATTCAGAAACACTCCCCCATTTATCTTCTTAAGTTCTTCAGCTCTTAGCTGCAGTGCTACAAAAACCAGCAAGTTCCATGCTAGTGAAAAATTGGCACATGTTGTAAGAAATGTGTCTTTTAGCCCTAACACAAGTTATCACAACCATAACATTTGTATATAGGGCTTGCAAACACATTATTTCCAATGGGGTTACAGATCTTAGAAAAAAAATTACCAGAATATTTGGTATTTAGGAATTTTGGATTTTTGAGGCACATTATGAGCTAAAACTAACACACAATCATGGATTATATGCTATATCCCATGGATCTCCAATATGCTACAGAAATAGCAAATTTTAATTGTAGTGCTAAGAGAGTTCACTTCGCTATAATTGCAAATTGGAATATCACTGCCCACCACTCTGCTCTAGCTTTGACTGTAATTCTGAGTGGAAAAGGCAATTTTCTGCTCTAAGTATTATTTAAGAAACATGCCTTTCTGACCGGGGGGGGGGGGGATAAAAAAATTCAGGAAAAGGAATATATTAATGCCAGTGTGAGGTTTTTTGCAAATGCGTTGTCATCTAGGCTCTAAGTGAACTTAAATGTCATTCTACCTGATGCATGCCTCACCATGACAAACCAGAACTAAGAACACCATGCTCTAGAGCCACAATTTCAGATGCAATACTCATATTCTAACATGACAACCTCACCTACAGACTTATACAACATTATGTACTTGTTTGGCCTCTGTTTATGGCACTCAGTTTTCCTAAACTTCAAGGGGAGAGCATTCTAGATGAAGCTTACCACAAAAATATCAATAGCCCTTAGTGTCTGCATGGTAGTTATGACATACCAAAAAGCAAAACAAGCAAATAAAAAAAAAAATCATAAAGACAACTTAAGCATTTGTTAGCATGCAAAAGATTCTGAATAGCTCCTTAAAATGAATAAGGAAGCCTAGCCCTAAAGATAAACTATCAGCTCTACTAAGAACTTGCAATGTCAGTTTTCTTAAAGTAACTTAGTATTTTTACATACCAATGACCCTCAATATACAGTCAATGAATACCTTACCTATTTTTCAGAATTTTTATTTAACTAAACAATTATGTACTGGGATAACAAGAAAACAAAAGGACTTTTTTGAAAAAAAACTTCAAGTCATCTGCCATAAACTGAGTATGTTTGCCCACACAAAGATGATAATATTGTCAACTTCATCTCTGTCCAGTGGTAATGTTAACCTCCTGGTTATGATGGCGATAGTTTTCTAACCTTATTCTCTTGAGCATCATCTCTGTAAGTAGAAATCAAATTCCTCCATATCAAAGCCTTAAGTCAATAACATATTACAGTATGAACACAAGTTTTGTGCATGTCTCTAAAAATGGAAAACATTCATGACATTTTGACATAATGCATTTACAGTGGGCTTTTTAAGTAAATTAAAAAAAATATATATCTGAAGTAAACCATAAAAGGCCACAAGCTATAGAACAAGGTAATTCAAGGACATTCTGTAGAAAGAGAAAGTGTTTCCTAGTAAAATTAAGAACCAGACACAATGTAGGAACAAATTATAATATCAAGTGGTCTACAAATAGAAAAATTCATGGAAATTTATAATGAGAGTAATGGTGAATGTACTCAGTGTTCTAGTTAGAACCAAGTGGGCCATTTCATGTACTGCTTTACAGTAAATATAACCAGGCCTTTATACACTATTATTTTTATTCCCTGACATACACATACCCCTCAGGAACAAAAGTCTAAAACACACAGGCTCTTGGCTTGGAAGGAGCATACATTTTTTTATTTAGTACTAGTTTGAATCTGACCAGAATCACAAATTTCTGAAGACAAAATGGAAATAAGAAAAACAATATGGGAAAGGAAAAGGCAAAGGAAGAAATCAGTGAGACACATTCAAAAGAAATATGGACACATTGCAAAAATCTAGGTAAAAGTCTAAAGAAATTTCATTTGTCATTTTACAGCCCAGTTCTACAATTTATAAGAGTCTTTGGCACGTGGTCTTCTTTTTTTTTAAACAGCTTGTATAACTTCACATCTTCAAATCTAACTTAATTTTCCCCCATTTTACCCACATCCTTCATGAATATGGCAAACAGTACAGACACTTCAGAGGTCTCTGTGGTACTTCAACTTGAAAAAGCTTTTGTAAACAACAAGAGCAGCCACATTTCTACTGTCAAGGCAAACTTCGGGCAAGCCTGCAAGTCACTGGGAAGAGCTACCCAACCTGACATCCTCACCTTGGTGCACTTGTACTCATGCAACATGTGTGGCTACAGATGGGACACAGGAGGAGCCCACACCATGTGGATGTCTACTAGAAATGCTTCCCTCCAGCAGAGTAGCTCACTGACAATAACTCAGCACTGCTGTCATTCTCAGCTACCTCTGCTTCGCACAGTGCAGAGCTGGGAAAGGAGCATCTCATGAGGGATGATGATGCTACATCAGAAAAACCATGAGATCAAGCTGAAGAAAGCAAGTCTCAAACTGAGAGCACAAAGCTCTGAATTTCTAATCCTCAGCTGAACATGTTACCGACTCAGATGAACACATCATCTCAACACAGACAACATAAGAGCAGTTGTCTAACACACTAACACCAAGAAAAAAGTTGATGCAGAGAGCTAGTCCAATGATGTTTTAGCTCAGTTTGTCAAAGCTGCAACCAATCCAATCCAGATTAGTAGAACCATAAAAGTTGGACAAGTTATCTATAGGTTGTGCTCAATCTTCTTCTTACATTACAAAATATGCATGGGCAAATGCATACACAACAAGCAAAAGAAGGCATAGAAGGAGGATCCAACAGCAATAGAGATATCTCAATGGCAGCAACAAAGCTCTAGAAAACACTTTGAAAGTAAGAGATGTGTACAAAACTATTTCACATAACTTCACAGGGTGAGACATTTTAAGCAACTCAGCTGAAAAAAATATACTCAGCAAACTAAAATACTGTATTAATTCTTGCACTTAAATCAATCTGTAAGAACAAAAAAACCTAACAAACAAATTAAGTAAAGCATCTTTTTACAGTACCGAAGAAGAAAAATGGAGTATGTAGAGACAGGCACTATGCATTTCACTGTTCACCTCTTGTCTCCAGCCTGCCCCATCATCCAGTACGAGGGCAGGATCCCTCACATGCACTGGCCAAGAATGATAAAGGGTAAAACTGGGAGAGAGGCACCACAGAGATGCATCTGTCCCAAAATACAAAAACGCATAAGATATATTACTCTACAAAATATTATAAGATAAAGAGTTATAAGAAAAATCTTACCTGCAACATAGTCACCAAATCCAATGGTAGTTAAAGTGATAACCACAAAGTAAATGGCATCTAGTGTGCTCCAGCCTTCTATGTGCTTGAATATAACTGCAGGAAGAGCAACAAACAGCACGCAGCCAAACAGTATGAATATTATTGTTGAAATTATGCGAATCTTTGTCTGACTCACATTCCATTTCTGGAAAGGAAGAGGAAAAAAGCAAATCTATCATTAATAAAACCATACCCCTGTTCATAAGCACTTATCACCCACAGTGTCACAAGCTATGTTGGTCAAGAGGACAGTGCATTGTAATTCTCAAACAGGGAAATCAAAGCAGGGTTTTATTATGAAAGGGATTTCAAAGGGATTTTTCTTTTACTTAAGTTTAGTGCCAATGGAAACTACTTTTTACAGTCAGCATGACCAAGGTCCAGCTTTTGTAAGACAAATCAGTGGTAGTTTGGGTTATGGCAGCATGAAATTCCCTGCTCTGAACCATCAGCATCTCTCAGTTGTTCTCTGGAGAGCTAGTAAATAGAACAAGGGAGTGTTCCAGACTGCAACATATAAATCAGTGTTTTCATTCAGATATTGCCAAAAGGGGACATGATGCTGCTTTTTATGTTGGGGCATACTTGTAGGGATTCATCCATTACACAAAAAGGAAAACCATTAACCCTGTGAGCAACAGGCTAAGAGATACAAATTAGTCTCAAATGTTTTGTACTTTTAAGAAAAAAACGTTATAAAAAAACCCAAAACAACAAAACCAGCAACAACAACAAAACCAAAAAAAAAGAAAAAACCAAACAAAAAACACGAACAAAAACAAACAAAAAACCCCAGAAAGGATAAAGGTAGAATTTTCTTATGGAATATTCTTGTCATTTTTAGACAAATTTCAATGGAAATGGATGTTCACTGGTACCTTTTCTGGACTTGAACTGATGTTTCAAAGTCAAAAATACCTGCCTTTTCTTAAAAGGCTTTCAAGTTTGTATTTACCTATTGCATAAGATTACTGAGCACAGCCCCAGTTTGCTTTGTTTCAAAAGTAAATCCATGGAAGACCCTTTCTATATAGGAAAGTTGTCCTGCACCCAAAGTTAGGGTTTGTTGCAGAAAAACAATCTAACACTTGCAGCACTGATGCAAACAGCTACAAAATCAGGCTTAGTAAGTATTAACTGGATATGACGTGTTCTTCACTTTGAAAGACAAACAGTATTTCATATGTGTTTTGCACATTAGGTAATAGTTAAACCTACAACATTTTACTAAAGGTTAGTAAATAATTTTGTTTCATTATGCCACTTATTCTATGCTTCAAAAATCTCAGTAAATACAGTTTTAATAACTGCATTAGTAAAATACAACCTTAATAAATTTTTCTGTGCATGAAACTGAGACTAAGTTAAGTAAATTAAGTTCCTCTGCTAGAATTCAAGGCATTTGGTTGTTAAGGACTGCCTATGGCTAAACTTTAACCTGCACAAGCTCCTAGTCTGTTTGACAGGCCTCTTCCTCCACTGAAGCTCTGCCACTTCACATGAGTAATTAAAGATTGGTTGCCAAATTAAATGAAGGGCGTGAACTGTAGGCTGTGCTAAGCAGTTTAGCAGAAGAGGTTGGAAATTCCTTAAACTGTAGAACATCCTACAGCCTGGCAATGAGACCACAAAGAGGAGTCTAACGTCAGGGAAGCACAAAAAGGCTCTGCACCATTTAGGTTGTCCTGTATCTGTGAATACCCAAAGCTTTAGTCACCTAAGATCCATAAATCAGGCAATGTAGGCGCTTACAGACTATAACCATTTCCTCAGGTATGATGGCATCTAAGGAGAGATGACCAGCAGGTTGAGGGAGGTGATTCTCCCCCTCTGCTCTGCTCTCATGAGACCACACTTGGAGTACTGTGTCCAGCTCTGGAGCCCCAACACAAGAAGGACATGGACCTGTTGGAGTGGATCTACAGGAGGCCCACAAAAATTATCAGAGGGCTGGTACACATCTTCTGTGGATAAGAGTTAGGGTTGTTCAGCCTGGAGAAGAAAATGCTCTGGGGACACCTTATTGTGGCCTTCCAGTACCTGAAGGAGGCTGTGAAGGAACTTTTTACAAGGGCTTGTAGTGATAGGAAGGGGGGATAATGGCTTCAAACTGGAAAAAGGTAGATTTAGATTAGAAATTAGAAAGAAGCTTTTCACTATGAGGGTGGTGAGACACTGGAACAAGTTGCCCAGGGAAGCTGGGGATACTTCTTCCCTAGAAGTGTTCAAGGCCAGGTTTGATTGGGCTTTGAGCATTCTGGTCTAGTGGGAGGTGTCCCTGCCTATGGCAGGGGGGTTGGAACTAGATGATCTTTAAGGTCCCTTCCAATCCAAACCACTTGATGATTTAATGATTTGAAGAATCATTGTGATTTTTAGACTCGGACACCAAATGTCTTCTGTGAATCAATTCAAAGCAGCAGCAATAATTTCCACACATTACTCCTATGGCTCCCTTCTTTCATCTCTCTGAGTTACTGGTTCCCTGTCACAATCTGCATGAAAGCCTTCGAAGGTAAGCATCACACACAGCTTAGGAGTATTACAAGGGCAAACCAAAAATAAAATGTTTTGGAACTTGCTCATCTTCCCAACCATGATTATTGTAGAATATGTTGGCCTTCATCCAATTCTCAATTAGAGGTGTTCAATAACATGTTCAGGCTTTGCAAAGTTCTTCCTACCTTTTTCTATATATCTGGTTACAATGATGAGTTTTTTCAGACTTTTAATTTCACTTGTTAACCTCAGAACAATGAGCAGCATGAAAAACAAGCAAGGCAACCAGCATACTCACAACAAAGGTATCTTCTACTTTGGCAATTCCTTTTCCAAAGATTGTCCCTAGTTGATCTCCAACACCAGCCAACAGGAAACCAAACAGAGGAATTCCCAATAAGGCATAGATGATACAGAATATCTTTCCACCTTGTGTGCGTGGGGAGATGTTTCCAAAGCCTAAATTACAAACAACTTGAGATGTTTAAGAAGTTACATATATTACATTACACATTTTAAAAGGACTGCAGGAGCAGAATGGTTAAAACCAGGTCATACTAGGTTAACCATGTGACATAGCAAACATTATCAAAAAATTCAAATGAAATTGTAGGTCATACAATACTGAGGTAAAATTAAACTGCTGCACAATTCACCAACTTATTTTATATTGCTTGTGTACTGTGAAGAAGAAAAGCACTCTGAGTTGTTTTTTTTTTTAATAAATGACAGCTTTTCTTATCTACTACATGTAGTTGATACCAACTGGTTAAGCTATGACTTAGCCACTGCTACCTGGAAATTTCTATTACTGGACTTGTAATTGCCAGGCTGCAGTACTTGTAAACAAGATAAAATTTTCCTTCAGATGTGCTGTTTCAAAATGAAGCAGCCTGAAAAAAACCCACTTGGATGAGCAAGACAGGGATTTCAAGCATAAAAGGGACTGCTTAGAGTCTTAATTATTAAAGGCTTTGGGTCTTTCAGTGTTGCAAACAAAGCTAAGTGAAACAGTTTATAGTTCACAGCTCTGTCCATTTAAAAGTGGAAATCATTTTGGCTTCACTGGCTTGTGCAAAATAGCACTTTGATATTCCTATAATACCTCAACTGCTGCTGGTCCATTTAAAATGAAGAAACTGAAATACAAAAGCACAGGCCCCAGCAACTGTGAAATGCCCTCAAATGTATCTCCCAGGACTGCTATTTTAATGATTTGGCCAAGGTCGCTCAGGCAGAACCCTACAGACAATTTTCATAAGCGTCAGTCCTCAGTTTTCATTCAAAAGTTTTTCTCCAAAGGACTGCTCATATTTTGCGAAGCAGTGGTAGTAACACTCCAGCATTTTTGACATTGTTTCACTTTTCAGCACAACAATGCGCACTTCAAATGAGGCCAGAGGGAGAGCTTGTCAGAAAAGTGCTTATTTATCATGGAGAAATTAAACAAAAGTATTTTTTTTAAAAATTACCTTTTGGTAGAAAAAAACAACCTGTAAATAACATGCAAAATATTTAACAAGTAATTGATAAATTTGTATCATAGTGTTTTAAATTTTGAAGAACAGATACTTCTTGTGTACATGAAAATACAGTTTTCCTGTGAAAAAGCTGATAGACAAATTTTATCAGCTCTAATGAGAACTTGCAATGTACATTTCTTTTTAAAATACCTTAGTATTTTTGCACAGCGTAACTCTAAGTTCCTACAATGCAAAGCACATTTAATGAATATCTTAGTTATTTATCAGAATCTGTATTTAACTATTTTGAGCACATTGGTTTAACAGATTTTCTTTATGAAACCTATTACCTTATTTTTCAGTTCTGCTCTCATGTAGGTAAGCTGTACCAAAACTCTCTTGTCAAAGCTACCTTTTCCTTTCAGTACACAGAAGACAAAGCTGCCCCTCACCCAACTTCACTAAAATAAAAATAAGTCACATTAGGATTATATTTTACTCCTAGATGTTTTGCCCTAGTATGTTTCTAGATAGTAACTGGGTAAATAATAAATGCAACATTGATAGAGTTCAATTAGATAAAAAAAGTTAAAAAGTTGACACTAAATTTTTCCCCAAATAATGAATTGTAAAACCTGTCAAACTAAACAAAAAGGACAAAATTACAGGAAATATCAATTACAGGTTGTGAAGTCCTTCCACTTTGTAAGTTTTCCCTGCACTAATATAATGAAATAAGTCTAAATCAGGCAAGTGGAAAAAAGTCATAGTGCCATTAGACCAAACTAGTTTTCTTTCCTAACCCAGAGCCAGGGATACACTTACTGATTATTATAATTGAGGAAATTTCAGCTACACTGAGTTCACTCTGTCCCTTCATGCACCATGCAGAAAAGACCCTTGAGTTTTAAAATAAAATTAGCTTGTCACCAACCAAAAAGGGACAAATAGATCCAAGCTGTTCTGTTTTCATAAACATGCTTGTTTATGCATCAACAGGAGCTTGAATAGTTGCCAGGGTGTAATTCCTGAGGGGTCTTAATACAATTCAGAATCAGGGGCCTGGATACACCAGATTTACAAAACTCGTACTAGGGGATTTGGAAATCACTGTCCCTTTTTTTATTTTTGGTTTAAGAACTGTATTCACTTGTTCCACAGAAGTAGTGTCTCCTAATGGTGACAAAATACCAGCCCAGTGAAGCACATGACAAGCAGGCAGTTTTGCTCTGTTAGCTTCATAAAGCAAACTGGCATTCTTGGTACATCCCACAGCTATTACAGCGACAATTGCTGCTGTGGCGTACTTCTCATCTGCTGCTGATTGGTATGGGGACATGAAGTTCATGTTCAGCTCTATGTATTCTCCTCTTTAAATCAGAGTCATGTCTTGCTCCAGAAAAGAATGGTACATCACTTCTACACTCAGAAATACTTGCTTTTCATCCTGAAAAATGACAACAGCTTTTCTTCCACAAACTACAAAGGTCTTGTATTATTAACTGTATGGTTTAAAAAAATCTCACACATTACTGAGTAAAATAATACTCCAACAGGTAGTACTTTATCTCTGTCCAGATGCGCACTGCACATAATACAAACCATGGCACTCTCATGATAGCACATATAACTTTAGTGAACTGATCTGCCAAGGGGTTTCCATTACATATTAATCATATTTCCTACAGTGTCGTGTTTTATAACAGTCTGCTGCTGTTCACCACAGCCTGCTTTGTGAGTTACACAAGTTGTCCTTACATCCTCCTCTTGGTTTCTCCAGCACAAAGCTATCCATCATTTATACAATGGGAGAAGGAACATATTTATATTTTATATGGTTAATGTAATTCCTGAGGGTTTTGTCTCAGAACAGTATTATTCCTCTCTTTAAAAATTTAGAAGAATTCTGCAGCTAGCTAAAACCCAAGGAAAACTTTTGTGTTTTCACATGCATTGTGCTTGGAGAGGAGCACAATACCACTGCATATCCCTGCATAGCATGCAGTTCTCCACATGAAGGGCAGAAGCATTTGGCAGCGCCGCAGCAGCTCCCCAGAATGATGTCACTTCAGAGTTCCCACTTCTACTCCAGCAGCCAGCATAAAGTCTGTCTGACTCTCTCACTCACTGAGAAACCTCAGGGAATCAGCCACATCATGCTCTCTGCTGCCTCTTCCCTCCTTCTGAGCTGCCTGCCTAGAGGGGATGAGGATGGTGCACACTGTAATCATACAGGCAGCCTCAGTACCTCAGTTACTCTTCACACCCTCAGTCCCATGCAGCTTTTCTCTTCCTCTGTTCCTACTAAGATGGCAGTTTCTAGAGCCAGTTGGTTCTCCATTACAACAAATACACTTGCTTTTGTACATCGAAATGAAAGCAGCACTTGATTTAAACTTCCTAAATTTATCAGAAAGTTTTCCTCAGAGTTTTTAACCAATGCTAACTGCAATGAACAGCAAAGACCACAAAATTTATCTTGCAGAATAGGATCAGCTTCACCAAAGTTAACATCAGCACCATCAGTATCAAGCTGTCCTTCGCCAATGCACCCTCACCACTTCACTTTCATAACCAGGAATACAATTTGCCTCCTAGTTTCACCAAATCCCTTTCATGTCCTGCTAAATGGCTATCATAACTTTAATGCCCAAAGGATTAAGTGCATTTAGAATATGTTGTCTCTGACAAGCAGCTGTGGATAAGAAATACATTTTAGAAGGAGCCCACAGTAATCCCTGAGTGAATTAAGGATGAAAGGCCATTGTAAATAGATTGTAACTAATTGCTCCATCCAAAAAATAATGTAATTCCATGTTTTTAGCTCCTAATTTCTTACAGCTTCCAATATTCAAATCAGATTCAAAAGGAACCTCAGTTGCATTGGTCACAGATAGAGAGAGAAGCAAGGGTATGCTAACTGAAAAGGAGGAAAAAAAAGAAAAAAAAAGATGTACACCACAAAACTTTACAGATTTTTTTTTTATTTTCATATCCCCTTTCATGAAATATTTGATTATGAATTTTGTTGTTGTTTGTTTGCTTAGTTTTTTTACCCCCTAGACAAACAATAGATTATTTTCCATATTTGCAATAGTTTGAACTGCTAGAAATTCTCATACAATTGACAAGCCACTTTTGTTCAGGTGAGACTGTCTTCGCATTCACAAAAAGGAAGATTGGCAACTAATTTTAAAAAAATAAATCTAATTTCCATTTTAAGTAGAGAAAAAGATCCCTCTGCTTTGTAGTTAACTGGTATCTCAGTCTTTCAGAAAGCTCTTTTAGATTTTCATTTTCAAAGTGGAGTTAGAAGAATAGAGACTCCAAATGAAAAAATTTTCACAGAAAATTCCTAGACAAAGCAGGTCATCTCCTGAAACTAGCTAGCTGCAATTAAATATTTCTTATGTGAGAGATTTTAAGTGCTTTTGAAAGTTCTAGGACTAGATTTTACTTGCAGAATTGACCGGAAAAGTGTATCACCATTTATGATTCATTTATATCAAATAGCTCAAGTGGGACTGAAAGGTCTGGGGAACATCTGAGACATTTTCTTTCCAAACATGAAAATGTAAATTCAAATACCAGTTAAGGTTTTCTCATTGTTTTTGACATATCTCAGACTACACAAGACATCATTCATCAGGTAGCAAAGTGAAAATTATATCAAAAATAATGTTATGTATTTTGAGATAGGAGAAACTGCACTCAGCTGTAATTTTGGATGTGTGGGCAATTGATGAAACAGTTCAAGACTGAAAGATCAATAATTCGGTGAATATACATACCCTTAATTACACAAGTGGATTACAGAAATTTGATACTAAGAAGACCACGTAGACTCAGAGCAAGGGCTGAGCTCCTGGCTGCTGAGTCCCATGAGGCCAGAGACAAGGGACATGGCTGCCATGCCCTTGGCTTCAGCCACCGGACGCTGCGTGCAACTGTATTGCCATACGTACACATCCACCCTGACAGCTCAATTACAGTGATTACCCTTTTCAAAGGGTATACACGTGTTTTGATACTGGATGTCAAATTGACTTTAAGAGATCAAAAGATGCTTTTTCCAGGCCCCAAGGAGCTATCTGATGAAATCTTTATGAAAGGTACCTTGTGAATTTCTAGTGGCTAAGATTCTTTTTCCCCTCTAGATTGTCACTTGGGCTCAGGAGGTTAACATTTAAATACATGCCTGCCCATCACTGCCAAGGCGAAGATAAGCACCTATTCATAGATTAAACAAGATATCCCTTTTAGCATAAATAATGGTCTGGACAACATCATTAAACAAAAAGGCAGTGTACTGCATACACTGCAGAAACACTAAAATTTGCATGTTTGTGCTCACTGTGCAGAAACATCTGCATTTTTACACTGGCCCCTTTACCCTTCCTCCTCTTACCCCTGTCTTACACTCCAAAGTTTGACATGCTTGCGTATGCCCATCATATAGTTATCTATTTACAAATAAATATTTCACAGGGGTTTATGGCTCTGGTTAGCAATGGTATAAGCTCATTTTGAGTCTTCTGTGTGACCCACCCCTCACCCAAAGTTGCGAAGTGGCTACAAAATTCTTATGCCCATTTTTACAAATAGGAAAAATGAAGCATAGAGGGAAGCAAAGTCCAAAATTCTCTAAATCATTTAGGTCCATCACTCACACCAGATCCATGTCTGAGGGCTACACAGTCACATTACATCAACCCTTAGCTAGGGAAAGTTTGGCATCTAAAATCCACAGAGAACCTCAGTCAAGCTTGTTTGAAGTCACCTAGAAATCTGTTGTGAATACTTACAAAATCTATGGGCTCCTCTTCTGGCAGGGCCAACACACATGCACATATATTCCAGAACACAGTGTGAAAATAATTTGAGGGCTGAATAAAGACAAAGACTATTTGGAAATGTGAATACTTGGATGAGTTGAATATGAATACCTTTACAGTGAAAGCACAATACTTCTGTGTTACATGGATGCATTAATTCTTTCACACATGCACATACTATTTACTATATCTTACAGCCACTGTTTACAAGCTGTTGCTAGTGGATCCCATTATAGGTATGCCACTAATGCTCCTTCAAATTCATTCCTTAATATAAAAGTTAAACCTCTCTGTACATGCAACTTACAAAATTGCTGCATGATTTTGGCTGAAGTAACTGCCCTCTGCAATAACAGAGTTGAAGGTACCTCTGCTCTAAACCACAGTCTGCCATGAAACTGAAAATTTGTGCTTTACAGAAGTTAGGTGCAATGTCTTTATCACTCACTGGAGCTTCTAGAAGCCAGTTCTCCAAATAGTTTTAGCCAGTGATTTGGGAACCACATTGTCACAAAGTAGTGCTGTTTACTTAATATCATTACTCAGTATAGAACTCCCTTTGATACTGTCTGGATTCCAATCTATAAAATTCTGTTTGTTAGCACCAACCCATAATTCTGTGTCACAGAATTGTCAATATATTATTTTGAGGTTATAATGTTCTAGCTCAAGCCTGAAAAAAAAAGACATTTTATTAAAAAACCCCCTCCCAATTACCAATACCTCTCTTTCCCCTATGAATAATATCAGGAAAACCTAGACAGACATTAATAAAATGTGTAATATTCAAGAACTGACAAGACATGATCTCCTTTTCAGTTGTTTCTTTTCATCTGCGTTCTGTAGGAACAGTAATCAAATCAATAAGACTTCTTTTAAAAGAACAGGCTATAAATATTCATAGAAAATAAGTTTCTTGCAAGTCAAAGTGCTGTGCTGGAGAGGTGAAGGAGTACTGTAAGGAAAGCCTCTGTACAGATACTGAATCTGTTGCAATATTCAATAACTCACATTCAGTTGCTAAGGCAATTTTTCAAGGAACTGGGTAATAATTGTTAAAAGACTTTTAAAAGATTTAAACATCAATTCAGATAGCTCTGCTTCATAGTACAGGTTCTTCATTTCATTCAGCTGTCACTTTGCCCAGGAAAGAGTATTCACTTCTCACCAGTAGTAGGACTTGTGCCCCCTTTTCAAATTGTTTCTTTTTTTTTTTGTTATTGCTTGCATTCATTTTACCCCTAATTCTTATTCTAGAAAAAAACTGAATCAGCTCCAAAATCCAAGTACTCCCACTTGCTTTTTTCATTTAAGTGAGATGGCTCCATGGGAGCAAGATGACTGGCTAACACAGCTAGAAAAACATAATGTACTTTAAAGTACTTTTAAAGTATAAAGTTAATAATTCACAATATCATGAAACTTTTACCACACACATTCTTATCAAATGTAAACACATATGAAATGTGACAAAGCAACACTCATTCTGAAATGAAGTCAGGAACAATATCAATGTATAGATAAAACACATTGATCCAGGTAATACAGAGGAAAAACAAGAACTGTGAATTTTAGACATACTGAGACAAAAACATCCATGAACAATTTTTCTGACACTAAGACTTTAATGGAAATCTGAAATATTTTTTTCCAGAGTTTGGAGGCTTTCTTTTGATACCTTTCCTTTTGGTTCCCTGTAATTACTTTAAGAAACAGGCTTTGTTTTTTGTTTATAAATAAAGCAATTCTTGGTGCTGAGTAAAACTGGCCTCTCCATCCCCACTACAACAGAATTCAGATGCTTTCCAGAATTAAAACTTCCCTGCCTGCACATGCTTCTGTCTTCTCTACAAATAATAAAAAGTAGCAAAAGTGTTAGAGAATTCAAACCACATCAGATTTACAGCAAGAAATTAGATGTGAACAGCTAGTAAATGTCAAATCTCCAACACTTGTGCTTTCTCTCTAGGAGTGCTGCTATTCCCAGAGATGAGGACATCCAGGTTTTTTTGTGAAACATGTTTTGTGCCAGCTCAGGTACTCTCTAAACATACCCTGGTTTCAGTGAAGCCACAGATTTAAACAGGAACTAAAAATCCTGTAATCCTACAGCCAGCAGACTCAGACCTCGGATTATTTTAAGCTCATACAACTGGCCAAAATGAAGGCAGGAACCTTGACTTATTAGGTAAGCTACCAATTTCTATGTGGCTTTAAGCTTTTCTTCATGCACCACCCTACTTCACCTTCAGAGACCTTTCACCATGTTCAGTTTGCAAGTATTTTGCCTCATCAGGTTTGGTTTTTTTTCCTGTATCTATTGTTGCTTATAAGCTACACCTACATAGTCCATATATCCAGATAATTTACCCTGAATCAGAAATAGGCAGAGAAATTCTGGCGAAGAAAGAGCAGTCCAGGGGAGATAGGAGGCAAGGAGAATGCTAGGAAAGAGGACCTCCTCCTCAGCACATATTTAAGTACACAATTACTTCATCTTAGTAAGACAGGTAGGAAGGAAGGTTCTTGAAAAGAAAAACAAAACATATATACACACATATTTTGCACATAATGTCAGAGAGCTCAGTGTTTTATTACCAACAAAAATGACTATGCAGTTAGTCCTAACATACAAGCATATTAAGAAACACAATATTCTCGAAAGAGGTAAGGTTAAAAAAGAAATACTACTACCAAGGTTCTAAAAGAAGCTCTGAAGATTTTTATTCATATTATTATTTTCTTTAAATAGAAAATGAGAATTTTTTGTCAGTGTGGCTCACCATCAAGTATATGGAAGTGTGAGGTCATTTTCCTATTTCTAGTTTTTCTATCTTTTGGGGTTTTTTTGTTTTTGTTTTTGTTTTCCTGGAGCAATCTTTACAATTAGGACTAGCATGAAATCTTAAAAACGGTATAAATGAACCACCATGCATAAATAACTTCTACTGACTTCACATTTTGGCTTCCAGCTACTGAAGTGTGTTATATTCCTGATTCAGCAAAGCAAGTAACATGCTTAACTTGAAAAATGTTTAAATTTATATCTATTCAGGTAACATTTCAAGACCTGAAAGCATACTCATTCTGTCAGCATACATACCTGCAAAGATGAACAAACATACATTTTGTCATATGAGATTCTTAACAGGTTTTCAATTGATTTTCAACACTGTCATGATGGGGCACAAATCAATCTTGAAAATCATGCTGTCACCACCTCTTTAATTTCCCAGAATTTCACACTATGTATCAAAAACATTTTGTTATAATATCATTATCCAAGCAATTGAAGAAAGTGCAATTACAAGACTCCAAACATATTTAAAATCCTTCAAAGGAGCAAGAATTAATTTCTGCTTCCACAGTTTTCAATTTTTAGTGACTTAAAACTATGCAGGTGTGGGGGTTTCTCCTCTGCAGTGAAAATGCTTCAGCAGGAGGCAGGGGAAGATGAGCACTCTGTAGCTCACTAGGATCCTATCAACCCTCAGTACAACACCATGCCTTCACCCAAGCCACTTGGTGAGCTATCATTCTGGAGATTCTCCTTTGATTCTTGGGGCAAACAGAGTGGTCTAAAGATGGGCATCTATAGAAAAGAATAAACAAATGTTTTCTCATAAAAATTTCTGATTCTAACAAGAAGTTCCTCACAGAGCAGTAACTGAATATATAATTTCTCTGTGCATTCTGTAAAGCCATTAAAAAGATTGTCAGGCAGTGCAAAATAAATTCCAAAGTTTGTGCTTTTAGTACACTATTTTGGATTTTTGAAAGAAGCCAATGTGATTCACAGTGGACAGGAATTTCAGCAAGTAGCAAAATTATGAGCTTCACACCTTTCTTTTGAATACACAGGCTATGATTTTTTCTTTTACAAAGAGGACTCTCTTAGAAATTCCTAATTATCTCACCTGCCCATAGGAAATTAATTAAAAATGGGACAGAATACTTCCTGAGACAGAGAATAAGCCTTTAAGCCAAAGGTCTTAAATTTATATAATCTTGCATTTCAGTTCACAGGGGGAAGAGAAACAGTAAAATAAATATATATATAAATTAACCACATGTAAAGATACTTCTCTAACATTATTTCACTTCTACCTACCCTGTAAAGCCCTGAGATGGAATACGAATAGCTAAGTTAGTGTATACTAAACCATCTGACTCTACAAACACAGTTCTGAGTGTTGCTTGGACTATGGGATATGTATAGTCTCCTGAAATCAGGTGTGAAATACAGTCTCAGACCAAGCACACAAACTAAGAATAAAAAAATATTTTTTATTAAGCAAAAGGGAAAGTCAAAAGGAAAGTAACTTGAGAATCTGACATGTAAAAAGGTCAGATCATCAGCTCAAACATTTAATGATCCTTTCCCTCATGGTTGTGAGGCACAAGGAACAACCTGTCTCATTGGCTTTCCCAAAACACCTCTAGATAGTCTCCAACCTTAGATCCCTGGGGAAACTATCAGTCTGCTGTCCTATTTAAATATAAACTACTTGAGGGCATTTAGAATCATAGAACCCCACAGGGTCAAGCTCTTCAGTTTCTCCATCCTGTGGTATCTGCCAGCCCACATGAAAGCAAATGATGACTAAGGAAAGATACCAGAAGCAAATGACATCCCGGGATGCATTACCATTGCCAAACAGTAAAATGGAGTCAGAAAAGGAAAGAGCATCACCTTTGGGGAGTGCATGTTGGTGTCTTTCAGTGTAAGTTTTAGGATTAATGGATGCAGGTTTGACCTAGTTCCTACTTTGAACAAACGTCTTTACCCATGTGCCAGCTTTAAAACACAAAATTATCAATTTACTTTTTTCTCTGTCTCGAGTGTCAGTACATCTTGTAAAAGCAACAGCTTGCTTTTCATCAAAAGCACAATAACTCTTTGAACCGAAAGAAAAGAAAAACTCCTGAATAAAATAATATTCTCTTCCCCTAAAGCATAAAAACATACAGAGGTATGGAGAGCACAGCAGTTATGCAAGCTATAGACAGTAATTTAAAAAAGGACTGTTGCTAGTATAGGAGAAGGTCAGTTACGTTAAAGTACACCCTTATTCAACCTTAAAAATTAAAAGAGTAAGATGGAGGTAAGAGGAGTAATATTCTTAATAGTATTTTAGCAGATAGCATACATTAATTATTCTGTTATTATAGCATTCTGAAATGCACTGCAGAAAAGTTAATTAACCCCACTGAAGGTCACTACTACTCCATTACTACCAGAAATAAGCAAATAGTAACTAAGACTGATCATTAATTATAGGGAAAGTTTCATCAATGTTTTAGTTGCTGTGAATTCCATATTAGTCACTCCATTTTGAAATAGCAAACTTGCAGTGAATTTAAAAATCTCTAGGCTATATTTCATGAAAAAATTCCCCTACAGAGAAATCTGCACTCATTTTCTTTAAATGTATTCTGCTCTTTCACACACACACAAAAATAATATTTGCCAGAAAATAAAATAAGGTTTTTTACAAATATTCTGCAGTAGTGTTCATAAACTGTCTTTGAAGATCTGAAATGTCATTAAGTTTCTATTCCTTTGGGTTTTTAAGACACTTATGAAATTTACACATATAGCTTTTGTTCACACAAATATTTACTAAGTTGTTGTTTGTAAGCATTTCCATCCTGAACAGGTATTTGTGCATATTTCACATACCTCCTTATGGGAAAATGTGAAACCCCAGACATTAAGAGTCTAGGCTAATACAAGAGTTATTACTTTTATCTACCCCCTCCAAACATTTCCATTTTTCTTTAGAAATACATGATCCTGAAAAATCACAATAACACAACCGAGACTGTCTATATTGAAGGGTTTACAAGAAGCCAAATGCTGCCAATTTGTTTCTTCAAAATTTCTGGCAAGTAATAACAGTTAATTTTGCAGAAGCCTCCATAACAATCACAAATAGAGAAAACAAAGCAAAAGATACATATATTTTGCCCAATCCATATTACTTTCTTTACATGCAGGAACAAGGAAACTTGAGTAGCTAGTAGTAGTCCAAATATGTAAACAAAATTGTCACCTATTTAATTTATATGGGATTATCACGGAAAGATTACTACTCAAAACATGTTTTAACAGCTGCTTTTACTTACAGGGCCTCATTTTCCTTAAGCAACCAGAATGGAACCTAACTGGGACAATAACTGGGAAAACAGTGAATGTTTTAAAAAATCCCACTTAAAGCCTAAATTAATTTGTTTACACTACAGTTGTCTGATTCTGCTGGACACTATTCAATCAAGAGAACGCCATAACCCTCTGATTAATTTTGCAGCAAGCAATTAAGCTATCATAAACTGAAGTCTAACTGGTTTTAGCTTGCTTTAACCAGGCCTTCTTTCCTGGGACCAGAAATACTTGTAAGAGCAGTCTGTATCAGTTTGGTATCTCACAGCTTCATCTGTCAACACAAAAATGGGAAACAAATTGTTTGTGCCATTTTGTTTTTTCAGCACAGCTCCGTGACTCTTGATAGAAAACAAGCCATCAAAAGAATTCTTTGTGCTTACACACAAACAAATGAAAGCTAAATTATTGTGTCTATTCATATTTCCAAAGAATGGGATTAAGCCTTTTGATTCCTTTAAGGAATCATGTACAAATGCTACCATATTTATTATCTGGCATTTTAAATTCTTCCACAGCAATAAAAAGTATCTTTAGCCTCTCAACTGGCAACTAAGACATTACTGAAATCCCTACTGCATCCCAGGTGTTAAAAGTGAAAAGAATTTACACACCACTTTTTTCTTTTCCCCACAAATAAGACCATAAAATTAACTACACATGTTTCTGTGGTCTGACATAAATGAGCTCAAATCAAAAGGATGAAACTCCAGCATCTAATGGTTTTATATATTACAGTTTCTGAATACAATCTATAGTGGTACTTTAGTATTCAAAGCATAACAGAAGTGTACTGTCACCACACAAAGAAGGGGTACAAGAATTATACGTGAATGAAATGCAGTAACAGTTCTTCCAGATGGGGCTGTTGGCAAGGTAGGTTACTCGGCAGGTATATACTACAGAAGTATATATATTAAAATGATGAATAATCAGACTATAAATATCTATTTTCAAACAATTCCATGTAAATTTAATTTACACTTAGGTCTACAGTTCACAAGGGTCAAAATAGATAAAAAGTTTTGAACAGAAATAAATATTTAATGAAATGCATACAGATTAACCTTATTCCCAAAAGTAATATTGTTCCCAAATGCATTTTTCTACTAGAATAAAATGGTTATATATGCTTTCTAGAGGAAGACACAGAAGTAGAGCTGCATGATCCAAAGCTGTCTCCAACTGGAATAGCCATTATGAAAACAAGTAAACATAGGACTCACATATAGCTACACTCAGGAAACAGAGGATATACTAAGATTTTACATACAGATTTTACATATTCATGCAGCATACATACATTAAAAAAAAATGAATTAGATGCAACAGATGTGCCTTTCCTTCTTGTTACTCATTTCAAGAAAATTGCTCCAGACATTAGCTCATACTAAATCAAAGTGCTCCAGAAATACAGCAACAAGTATTTTTACAAATGTGTATTGTTGTATTTAAGTAAAAAAAAAAATGCCCTTCCAAGATGGTATTAAGACTAAGTGTCAAACACTTCTGCCTTCAGAATCCACACATACAGGTTAGAAATACATGTAGACAATAATGAAAATAGACCAAATCATGAGTTTGCATACCAAAAGCCAGTTTCATATATCTTGAAGTGAAAAACAGGAATCCAACTTTAAAAAACAGACTCCTCAACATAGGTACATAAAACCCTAAAAAACCCAAACAACAACAAAAAACCCACCCACAAAAAAACCCCACGTACCAGACTAAGAGTTTTTGGAATTGAAATTTTATGTCTTTCTGTTTTGATGAGATGCTTAAGTACTTGGACATCATAAGATGTTTATCAGGAAACACATGAATCACTTTCCTTATCTTGATATTTGCCAATTAAAAATGCAAATCAACCATAAGAAAAGTATAATGTTTTTCCACAGATCTCTAGAAAAAAATAATCTAACCTTGAGATTAAATATATTTCAGATGCGCATTGACAAAAATAAAGTTTGAACCATTTTAACTATACATTTAACCATCTCAAAATACGTAATGCCCTTTCCTATTCTTCAGGCAAAGAACACACTATGAACTGGAAATAAGTGTATTCAATACTACGGAGAGAGTAACTGGATCCCTCTTCTACCCTGAAGAAAAGCCTCCAGATGTTCATTTTCATATACCAGTAGAACTTGAAAAAAATAAAAATAAAATTTAGAAATCTAATATCCGCAGTAGAGAAATACAATCTGAGTTTAACAGAAGCTGGGATGGAGCTTTTCAGTGGAGCCCTCTTCAGCCAAAAACTACATTGTGTGCCTCAGCTGTGTCATACAGCCCTGTACTCATAAACTCTTGGTAAACACTACAGAGCCCTAATAAACATCCAGTGCACAAATTCTTCCTGCAGCACTGTTATAATAATTTTTATGAAATGAGAATCTAGAAATTACCACACAAACTGAACACTCAGTTGACCAATTTAGACGAGAAATACAGGATTCCACATAAAAATATACCCCAAACCAGAAAATTTCTCCAGTCAATATATCATTTTTGAAAATGGCAGCACTTAGCCAACCTAAAAGATTAATGTATTTTCTTATTTGGCATCAGTATTTTAGGATGCCAGCCTGCTTGTAACAATGGTGGAATACTAGGAAAAACTGGGCAAGTGATGCGAGTGAAGGAAGTTCAAGTGAAATTTTTAGGATTAGATGCTAAAGCTGCATATTTCTCCAAATGGCTAATGTTTCCCTCTAACAATCGCACTCATTTTAACCCTTATCACTCTCAAGCTGATTTTAGAACAAATATCTCCTTGTAAAATCATTGTCATACATATAAAAAATTCTCATCTCAAATCTGGATATATATACACCCTGGCCTTCAGACAGTCATGCAATAAAATTAATTAGGAAAATAAATTATAACACAATTTCTTCCTGTAAGAGCTCCCTGATGAGTAAAATCAGCTATTTAATATTTATGCATGTTATTCATGCACAAAAAGAAAACCAGACACACTGCTAACTCCATGTCTCCACTTCAGGGAAGCCACATGAGTGTGCTCTTTTTTCCACCGCATTTCTACGCAGGCACAAAGGATAGGCTTAGTCTCACTCTCTGTTCCCTGAGCTTACTATTCACATGACTGTTTCTGGCTTCACCTACCACTACCCCATGTTGCTAGTTATCTTCTTACATGAAGGAGAAAACTGCATCTTTTAGCCAAGTGACATGGGATGATGTCCCAGCCAAGGAGGTTCAAAACAAGGGAGAACATGAATAGCAGAAAAGAAAAAAAAGGCCAAAGTAGTTTGTTTTGTTTTGGTTTTTTTTTTTTCCCACTCATGATTACCAAATTAGCTTTCTGTTATTTGCTCCCACACTCCTTTCACAACACCCCCTTCAGAGAAGGCTGACAAACTCTTCAGCTTCACAGAATTTAGCTCCATTAAAACTTCTCTGACAAGGAATGAGACCAGGATCCAGAGCTCAGCCAGAGGCTCTGACCACAGTACAAATCCCCTGTAAGGTTCCTAAGACACTATGTTATAAAAGTTGTACAGATTTAGTTTTTCTACCAGAAATCAAACCTGCATAAGCTAGAACCCTGCTCCAGGCTCCAAACTTTCCTGATAAACCCATTAGAGATGTTACATGAAATGCACTATTCTCAAAGGCACTGCATTCAAGATCACTCCTGCTATTGCTCAAACCAAATGTCTCCTCAGATAGTCAAGCTTACCTGTTAGTCAAGAGCTTTGGCAAAGAATAAAACTGCAGTGCACAAACTGCCGCAGACCCCCTCACAGCAGGTGGGGAAGTATTGGGGCAGAGAGGAAAAGACCAAAGATGTCGCCACATCAACACCACAAGCTGCTGGGTCACACAGCCTTGGTGCAGTCATTTGTCTGTGAAACCATCTGTTGCCCCAGTTCAGACTGGAACTGCAGACACCAGAGTTTTTAAATCATCATCTATTTCTATACTGGTTGAGGGGATGTTTGTACCTTCACATCCCAGAGACAAATTTGTTCAATGGACATTATACAGTAACTACCAAGGTATATCAGCTACATGAAGTCACACTCAAAACAACATGCAGAAAATCTTAGGCACACAATTTATATACATCAGATCTGATTTCTCACAGCTGGTCAGTCTCTTGCCTCTTTACATTAAATTGAAGAGAAATTTCTGCATGAACAAGTAGTTGTTAGCATACACTTACTTGTATGGACATGAGAACAGTAAGTGACTATTAAAAGGTTTATATTGCTCATAGACATGCCAACATACGTATTTAAAAGACATTGATGCAATTACATATGTATAAATATATGTTCCTACCTTTAAACATACATTATTTGCAGAGTTAGAGAATAAAGAAGGTTATTGCACACAGATTGTTATACTGTTTTTCCTTCACTGTTCCAATTATTTTAACCCCCAGTAGCTCTGAGCAAACTGAGACAAGTTATGAGAACACCAGTGGCTGCCCTACAACACAGCTACCAGGAACTCAATTGCTTCACTGCTAGAACAGGTAAGAGAAAACCTCCAAAATCTCTCAGTGCAAAAGTACCTTACTAGGCTGGACTTGAAACTTCCCTGCATTGTCAGCTAGAACAATATACACAGCACTCAAAGCAGCACAAAGGCCCAAACGCAGCATCTGCAAACCAAGTCCCACTCAAAACTGGTGGCTTCACTGGAAAGTGTCCAGAATACAGTAAGCATAGGTAGCAACTGAGCCATTGATGAAGCACACAATATCTGACTGCTGAATCTACATGCTTTAAGACTGAAAGTCAGTGAGTTCATAGAAACGTGAAATTTCTATGAAAGATAGAATTTTGATATGCCCGTGAAAGGACAAGGATTGGCAAAGAGGACTTCAGCAGTATCAAAATAAACTCATCAGAATCTAATGTCTAATAGTGAGAAAACTAGAATGGCATTGATTTGAAAAAAATATTAAAGAATATATAGCCAAGACCATATAGGCGGTTTCAGTAAAACTACTTTTACACTGGACCCTGGTGGTATTCCTCAGATTGAAGGGAAAAAAAAAAACCCAACTATTTTTTTCCAGTATATTTAAATTAATTTGTATTAATATTATCAAAGAGTGCCTCTCAGGAAGCGCAAAATGTCATGACTACAAAGACTTCAGAAGCATATGCCTCTACCACAGATCGTAAACAGAAGAGCGGAAAATTCTGGGGTTAGACGTCACTGAATTCGTAAATACTGCATCTAGATGTAATATGAGTCACATCTTCTCTTAGCCACAAAATTATCCCTTTTCCACAAGAGTTCTCCAAGGTCCTGACCTAACAGAGAACCTCCTCATGCTTCTCAAGTTGAGCATACACACAGGTGTTCTTAAGCTCAGGACCTAGCATTTTAACTACTCCATATGTCACACATACATTATTTTTAAATGTTCATGGTTGGATAGGATTCTATCTGACTCATGTATAGATTTCCTAATTGTATGCATCAATACTGTCAAATGCTGTCAAATCTGCTTTTTCTCTCTGAAATCTTCAGATTTTAATTTCCCTAGATATTTATTTATTATTTAGGTATAGTATTAACATTGTGCCATATGCAATATATTATGTGACAGATTTATTACTAGTCTCACAACAGGACTAGCCCAAAATCTAAGTTTTCAAAATGCTTCACGATAAAAACAAGCAGCTCCAAATGGTGCCCCTTGCTATCTCAAAGCCCCTTCCTCATCCAGATGCAGACTGCAGCCTTCCCTGGCAATGTGTTCTATTAGTTCTTCACTTATTTTTCCAGGTGAGTTCAGAGGGAGGACATATGGCAAAGGAGACAAGAAAGGTGGGTGTATATGAACCTGAGATGAAAGGGATGTGAGATAAAGATGGGGAGAAGAGAGAGTTCTGGAGAAAGCCAGTGCACCTGGCCAGCCCACTTGGGCTTCCAGACAACTCAGAACATCACAGCTTTGATGCTTCTGGAAGGTGTCTCCTCTCTAAGACTATATGTCACAGAGAGATGTAACAACCAAAAAGCCAGTGTCCAGTGGTACCCCATCAATAAAACATTTGCTATCCTAGCTACTTTTTCAGCTTCTTCTGCTATGAATTTTTGGTGTTAGTTAATAAGCAGATCTCTGTGGGAGCATTTTCACAGAAGGTTGCAGTTGAAGTTTCCATCCTCTCTCTGCGTGACTACTTAGCAACATGCTGTTCTAACAAGCATCTGATAATCTTTCACGTCTTCCAACAGCTTTCAATACTTCAGTTCTCTATCCCATCATTAGAGATAGGTTCTTCAAGAAGAACACAAAAATTTATCTTTTGAAAAATCCCAAACTTTCTGGGTGACAATGAGAATGAAGTAGCTCTACCTTTAGATCCAGCACACGAACCACCTTAGAATTTTAGGAACGCATAGCCAGCCAGTGGCAAGCTGCCATATCTACTGCCCTTTTGAAACACATCACAGTGTGTATCTTCAGCAAAGGCATACTGCTCACTGTTGCATGCATCCTGGCTGGCAGGGAACTCGCATAGGCCCCAGATTGACAAGCTACTTTCCTGCTGGATAACATTATGTATTCATATAGATGCACATGCATTCATACATCTGTCAAACATAGGTTTCACAAAACACCACAGTATACAGCTATTCACTCAAAAATGATGAACTGGTTTCTCTCAAAGGCAAACAGAAAACTTTTTGATGCTAATGAGAGCTGAATATGGGTCCTATCTCTGTTTTAATCTCTGTTTCACTGCTAGTTCTAGTCCTCATGTTTCTTTCTTTGATTCCCACCTCTATCACCCTATCAGAATTGTAGAGCCTATGACAGGACTTATTTAGCCAGTCAGAACCTGGAGAAGGGATGCCTTTAATGAAGAAGCCAATGTATTAGAAATTATTTTCTTGATTGACAAATAATTTTGACTGTCTCATTACATTTTATGAATCATATCTCTAAATTAATTTATTCTAAATCTGATCTTTCATTTTCAACATATTAAGGAAATAATGATTTCTAATTAGTCCCTGTAAGTTACTACTCAGAGAAACATTAGACAACCACAAAGGTTGAAATGCTCTAACTATCAAATGTAAAACATCGTGGGGAAAAACAAATAAGTAACATAGATGGGTATTTACATTTACACTGTCAGTGCTGCACCTGATACCTGTATGAAGATCCAGCAGCATACCATTATGGAAATTTTGCTTTAAAAATTAAGTGAGAACGATAGACATCTTAAAATATTTTACTATGAGTATGTAGACATGAGTCTAAATATCTACAAGATAGTTCAAACATTTCATAGAAAGGCCTAATAATAGTTCTTCTATAATCAGAATGGTAGAAGAGCATAAGTGGGATAAAATGACAGAAAAGAAAAATCTCTGAGTACAGGATCTGATACAAGTAGAAAAACAACAGTATTTTGGGTAAATGGGCCCAGCCTTAGCTATGTCCAAAAAGCTCATCTGTTCTTCCAGCTGTTTTGAGTAACTCTTGTAAAAGATAATGACTTTCCCTGCAAATCATACCTCTTCTTATGTGCATTATTGAATTCTACTCATGTTATAGTCATTGTTCTCCATCATAAAACGCTGTGGGTTTAGCAATATGTAGTAAGACTTACTCATAAAAGAAGAAAACCTTACAAAACACATTCTTCAAACTCTTAATAGATCACCAAGAAATAGCAATCATTCCCAGGTTTATGAACTGCCTTCACTAGACTTATCTTAGAATTATTTAAATTTTAAAGATAATTAAAAATTTATTTTACATTAATCTTTAAATTTCCCAAATTCTTTCCTGTCTATCCTTTCTTTCCTATTATTGTTATTGATCACTGGAGGATTTTTTTGACTCTGCAAATCTCTCTGGTCTACAGGATCAAATATTTGCCATACTGCATTATCATGTAGGTTCATCAAGCTCGCTGTCAGTGAGGGCACTTACCAGAGCTGGTTCCTTCAAAGGATGGCAGAACAACGCATAACATAACACACCTCTCCTATTGTGCTTGAAGGAAATATACTCCTGCCTTCTTTATGCATCATTAGTTCAATGAAACAAAAAAGCTGAATTTAAGACAACAAATTATCATTTCTGTTATAAGCCCTAATAAATCAAGCTCCAAGACTAGATATCTGCCATCTGCAGTTCCTGCAACTCCACACTTTAAAATGGAGCATGACGCTTGGTCTCTTCTTACAATCCTTTGTACCAAAAAAATCTACTGCACAAAGTCCCAGACAATTGATACTGTACAATTGGACATGCAATTCAGGTTTCTCAACCCATCAGTGAAGCACTCCTGTATCTCTTGCAAATAAGGCAATGAAAATAAATAAATAAATAAGAAGAAATTGTTGGCAGCTTACCCTGTATACTAATCCAAAGTCAACAGGTTTAGTAGAAGGATACAATTTATTTTTTTTCCTTTTTATGCCAGATCTACAAAAACCCCACTCTATTGGTAATACTGCAGCTTCAGAGGCACCCTTGTGAGGCATCTTGTATTTAACAAGACACCCATCAACGAAATCTTTAATTCTTGCTGTCCAGTATTTTCACTCATCTAATACTATTTTGAGATTAATATTCTACTAGTAGCAATTGCTCAGTTACAATGTGTGTGCATTTCTGATGGCACTGACTCTTTTCTTCTGTAATTATTGCTGCAGAACGACACTGGTTACTGCTCCTTTTATCAAATCATAAGAAAAGCATAGCTTGAATATTGCAAGATAAAAACATGGAGCAAAGAGTACAGAATAATGACTTCTCCAAGTCTCCATTGACCTATAGTGCACAACAGGAACTATCAGTTTAGCTGAACTATCACATCCATATTTCACATTTGTCTATAAACACGAAAATTCTAAACAATTTAATGACTAATTAGCAGTCAAAAGTTCAGATGAGCATGTGATGCTTGCAAGTACAGATTTAAAAGCTATTTACTAGAATGAAAAATATATTAAGAAGAATCTGTTATAAGTCATTAGAAATTTATAGATGTCTCTTCACACAGATTATCTACAAACCATCTCACAGCAAAATAAGCTATTTCAGGAAAATGCAAACCTAAATTACATTTTCATGTAGCCTAAGAAAACACCCCCTCAGGGCTGAAGCTCAATAAATCCCATAATGTGACACACAAAAATTTAGAAATTCTCAGTCTTGATGATCTATGGGGTCAACGGGGCAGAGTCTAGCTGGAGGCCTGTATCTAGTGGAGTCCCTTAGGGGTTGGTACTAGGGCCAGTACTATTCAATATATTCATCAATTACCTGGATAAGGGAACAGAGTGCACTGTCAGCAAGTTTATTGATGATACAAAACTGGGAGTAGTGGCTGACATGCCAGCAGGCTGTGCTGCCATCCAGCGAGACCTCGACAGGCTGGAGAGTTGGGCAAGGAGAAATCAAAAGAAATACAAGGGCAAGTGTAAAGTCTTGCATCTGGGAAAGAATAACTCCATGGGCTGACTTGTTAGAGAGTAGCATGGGGGAAAAGGACCTGTGGGTCCTGGTGGACAGCTGGATGACCATGAGCCAGCAATGCACCCTCATGGCCAAGAAGGCCAATGGCATCCTGGGGTGTATTAGCAGGGGCGTTGTTAGTAGGTCAAGAGAGGTTCTCCTCCCCTCTACTCTGCCCTAGTGCGACCACATCTGGAATATTGTGTTCAGTTCTGGGCCCCTCAGTTCAAGGACAGGGAACTGCTTGAGAGAGACCAGCACAGAGCCACAAAGATGATTAAGGGAGTGGAACATCTCCTTTATGATGAAAGGCTGAGGGAGCTGGGTCTCTTTAGCTTGGAGAAGAGAAGACTGAAGGGTGACCTCATTAATGTTTATAAATACGTAAAGGGCAAGTGTCAGGAGGATGGAGACAGGCTCTTCTCTGTTATGTCAAGGGACAAGGGGCAAGGCATGCAAGCTGGAACATAAGGGGTTCTGCAGAAACACAAGGAAAACTTTTTCACTGTGAGGGTGACAGAGCACTGGAACAGGCTGCCCAGAAGGGTTGTGGAGTCTCCTTCTCTGCAGACATTTAAAACCCACCTGGACGTGTTCCTATGTGACCTGCTTTAGGTGATCCTATTCTAGCCAGGGGGTTGGACTAGATGATCTTTCAAGGTCCCTTCCAACCTTTAATATTCTGTGATTCTGTGATCTATAATGGAGCGGTGAATCAGATAATGGATTCTTATTCTGGTAAGCACTTTTCCTCTGGCCAGTTGTTAACCAGATAGTAGACAGACACATCAGAGAAGTTCTCCTTTCTCATCACTTTGCAATCACACTGTTCAAAGTGTGGAGCAAGCTTTACAGGGCCTAATCTATCTGCTTTCACATATATGATCCTTTCTTATATCAGAGAAAGAACAAAGTAAGTCAGAGAGCAGAAGTTTCTATGCCTTCACAAGGAGCACTGCCATAGGTGTCCTAGCACTTCCCAAATTCTAGCAAATGTACTTTCTTGCACCCATTTCTCCAAGCAGCAATTATGGTTGTTTATCAAAAGCCTAAATATTTTTTATTTTTATTTTTATTTTTTTTTTGCAAATAATCTGTGCTTTTCTGATCAGAGTGAAGTTTATCAATCTGTGATGCAATAAAAGCATGAATTGGTATCTCCAGGTCAGTCTGAAAAGGAAAAAAGGTTTAACTCAGCAACGGTGCTGGCAGATTTCCAAAACATTTGGTGGCGTCAAATGTGTTTCATTTATATCCAAATCTAAGACTACATTCAGACTGCCAACATGACTTCAGAGTGGGTGCCAACAATACGTAACAAAAGACCTTTTTAAGCCATTAAAATTATCGAAGTTTTTTCCTATAGAGAATGTTACCTAGTTAAAAACCAAAGTTAGAGGCTCCAATAACCTCTGACATTTCTTTATCTTATTTAACTGAAAGATTACAGAGTAAGATTAAAAGATCCACCACTACATTGAAAAAAGTTTCAGTCTTTTTAAACTAGTCTGTTGTGGGTTTTTTTAAAAATTGTATTAAAAAATCACATCAAATTAGGTTATGTAAATTAGAAGTAGTAGAGATCCTTAATCTGAGAGAATTTTGATGCAGGAATTTTTCTGGATTGCAAAACTAGGAAATAAAAATTAGCAATTTTATCTATACATTGCAAGATATCTCCCTAACATGGAACCAGTTAAACTGAGCAATACAGACACTTGGGATACTTGGTCACATTGTTAACATTATGACCCAAAATACTTGCTTCAATGAGTTTGTGATCTAAGTAAACAAGACAGACAAAACAACACAACAGCAGAGAGATCAGAACAGTGGATGGCAGGCACCATGCTGGTTCCACAATTGTTTGTTTGTTGTGGTGCATCACACCGCAAAATGCCTCAAAGACCTGTGAACCAAGATTGTCCATGATCCATCCATGTTTTCCCCAATAACTGTTTCATGCCACACTACCCAATGCAGATAAACTGAGCAAGTCATTACTAATATATGATCAACGATAAAATTTCAGGAAGAAAGTGTGCAAAGATCACAAGTGAAGAAATAATCCTCACTAAACCTGGGGGTTGAAGAGGAAAAAAGACAACTAAAAAATTATGAATTTTGACAAGAAACAGCAGCTGTAGAGAAAAGAAGGAAATTTCCTTCCTGTGTAGTCTCTTCAGATGGTGACAGTTTTCACAGGCTAACAAAATGCTAACATGTAATAGAAGTGATCTGATCCTTCAAGTATTTATCTTTACCAAAAAGAAAACTTTCCTGAACTAAAATAAGTCGTACAACTAACCCCAGTGACAGAAGACGGTTTATTTGTTAGCCCCACAAGTGCCAAGCATCATCAATCCATTCCCGAGAAGCATTTAATTCAGATTATATGCCTGGAGAAAGGAAGTGAGATGAAAGATCTGTACAGGAAAAGGTGAATGCAGAAGTGAAACAATTATTCAGAAGTTACAGTTGAAGCCTCGCTATCCATAACAAGAGAGGACCCAAGAGCAACCTACCCGATTCTTCCACTTGGTTACAATTTCAGGCATCCTCACGACATTCCAGCAGATAAGAAACGCCACTAACATTTTCAATTAATGTCACCCTTAACCATATATAGTCTTAACACTGGATACCAGAACTTAAACATATATTTTATAGAAAATAACAAGTTTTGTGAAATGAAAAAAATGTAGTTACATTCAAAGCATTAAAAAAAACCCCACCGGTGTTTTGATGGATTTTGTAAAATCTGACAAAAACATTTTGTACTGATAGATTCAGTATGGAGCACACTGAATTATTGATTACAGATGGGCAACTGTTTTAGAGTAAGAATCCCTGCAGGTAAGGAAGACTTATTAGGACCATGATTACCATCAATTTCTTGTCCAACAAGTCAGACTTGAATTTACACAGTTTGTGTTGTTGCTATGAAACATACACAGTAAAGATGTTCAAATGAAGTAATGTCTTCTCTTTAATTATATTTGGCTTTCTCTAGGCTCTGGTTACTGGTCCAGCAAAATGCATCAGAATCCCACACAAATGCAGAAAAGGGAGAAAAAACACATCTCCACAACAGTATAGCTATCTGCAGATTTGTCCCCATAGAACCAAAAAAGGCAAAAACTTAAACACTAATCTCTTATTAACATCAAAGAATATTTCTAACTGCTTCTTGTAAAAAAAAAAAACAAAACCCATCCGAGACTGCCTTAGCTAAAATAGGATGACTTACAGAAAATAAATGCACTAGAAGGAAAAAGGTGTTATTCTTCCTGATCCTGCTGAACAAGTCCAGGTTAAAATTTTAACTATTAGTACTCCATAAAAGAACACCTTGACAAAGAGAGCAACTTATCCTGTGTTTTAGAGGTTAATAGTTGTACTGCCACACACATATGCTTTTAGCTAGAATGTAGCAGACAATTGCCCTTCCTTTAGCTTACATACCTTTTTTTTTTTTCCCTTCCACACCTGGAAAATCATCTAACTATTCACTGATGAAATCCAGCATGACCACGAAAGTGTAGATAACGTGTACATAGGGCTTTTCTGCACTGTTACCTGTGAGTCCTTTTTACCATCTATCTTACTATTAACATGCAAGTAACAGGTGTCTTTTGTAAATGTCTGCTCCTCCCAAATGAAAAACCAAAGTCATCAGAATATAACTTTTGTACTCAATGATTACACTCACATTATTCAAATCAGTTTTTAGCACTTTTTATCCTCTTTATCTTAAGCACTGCATATGCAGATTATACGCATAGAATCATTTTGGTTTGAAGACCTTTAAGACTACCAAGTCCAACAGTTAAACACTGCCAAGTCCACCACTAAACCATGGGCCTAGGTGCCATATCCAAATGTCTTTTAAATACCTCCAGGGATGGTAACTCCACTACTTCCCAGGGCAGCCTGTTCCAGAGTTTGATAACCCTTCTGGTGAAGAAGTTTTTCCCAATATCCAATCTAAACATCCCCTGGTACAACTTGAGACCACTTCCTCTTATACTGTTGCCTGTTACTTGGGAGAAAGGACCAACACCAACCTCACTACAACCTCAGTTCAGGCAGTTGTAGAGAGCAACAAGGTCTCCACCTAGCCTCCTCTTCTCCAGGTTAAACCCCAGTTTCCTCAGCTTCTGATTGTAAGACTTGTTCTCTAGACCCTTCACCAGCATCATTGCCCTTCTCTGGACACACTTCAGCATCTCAATGTCCTTCTTGTAGTGAGGGGCCTGAACACAGTATTTGAGGTGTGGCCTCAAGTGCCAAGTATAGGGGGACAATCACTACCCTAGTCCCACTTGTTATTATAGAAATAATATTGCGCTCCTGAAAAATACAGATTTCTAACCCCCACTGAGATATGAGCTAAAAATTTGCTTGCAGTCATATTGACTGATTCAGATCTTGCAAATAAGTATGGTCCCAGAGGGTGAGATTTTCCAAAGCACCAGAGGATTCAATACAGTAAAAGACTCACTGAAAAAAAAAGTTAATGGATTTTGTTAATTTACCCTTTGCCTGTATTTCTACCCAGATTCCCTTCTGGTTTTCCAGGTTTTTTTAATGGAACGAAGCTGCTGGCAATAATGAGAAACCTATAAGATACAGAGCTCTCAGTGTATAAAACCCCACCACTTTTATGAAATGCTAATGGATATTCTCATGCATTGTAGTGACACTTCAATGCTATTTTATTCCATAATGCTGTTGGCATAACACATCTGATTTTATACTACTGGAAGTTTACTTTTTCAAGAAATCTTAAGGCTTTTTGAAGGAGAAAAAAACAGAAACAAAAAAAAAACCCAAACCAACCAGTTCTCCTTGAAATATCATTGAAACAGAATCCATCAGATTTTTAATTCCAGCTGTCAGGAATAGTACAGCCCAGTTTACATACAAACATTTGAGTGAATAGGGGCTAAGAGTCTATCCTGGCCAACTGAATCTTTTCTTCAGTAGATTCTAGTTCTCCAGTTGGGTACACCACTGGAATATCCAGGACCAGTTATTCCCCATAATCACTAGCCCCTGCCCTGCTCCAACCAGCCAGTATACCAAAAGGTATCCTTGAGACTTAGGAGCAGAGGTACAGTTGACGCGTACATTGTGCAAAGCCTCAAAAAAACACAAGCAGTCTTCTTCAGATCTCAATTTCCAGGAAGAAAAACACTTCATAATACATTAAGGTCAATGTGACAGTCAGAGTGAGACTTACATTAGTCAGGTTCTTACCTAGTATGAAGCAATATGCTATTTGGCCAGACTTGTCAAGCTGCTCCAACAAGAGATCTTGCAAGTCTTCAGAACCCAGAGCTCATGCTAAAGGCACCTAAGAAGTGCCTCGCTTTATAAAGTGATCAGTAGGCAGGAACTCCCGCCAACATATTCCCCTTCACTTTCAAAAGGAGTAACAGCCTGACACACTACTCTTATACTATTAGTCTCAGGTAAAAAACCAAAACAACCCACCCCACAAAAAAACCCTGGCATTGATTATGGCTGCCTTTTTAAAAGCTGGTCCTGTTTAGCAGCTCAACTAAACAGTAAGTGCAAACAGCTGAGAGTAAAGCAACGCATAATGGTAAACAGCTTAACATGGGCAAAGGGGAACTCACCAACAGAGCATCTTGATGGCACATACACACTAGGTACAGGTGTTATTATTTTGATCTCTGAACCCTACGCACTCAGAGACTTCAATTTTGTTGCTTCTTGTTTAGTAGAAACAAAGCATAAAACATTCATTTCTTTCTGTATTTTCCAAAATCCTGTGCTTCTGCTTGCTTATAGGATTGGAAGTTCTCATGGTTGGTTGCATCGCTCCTGATGCAATTATGAAAATAAACAAAAAGGGAAGCAGGAAATAATTTCATTCACCCTAGCATTCTGCAAACAGCGTAACCATATTCAGCAATTTTTCCTGGCAGCCTTTCCTTTATTGATAACAACAAGCTTTTGCAACCTGGAAATCAAAATGGACATGATTGGGAGGCTCAGAAACCCTGTACTGATCAGACAGTGATGAGAAATCTGAATAAAGAAAACAAAATCCAGTTCTATTAGCACACTATCATTAACAGAGCAAGCTGTGACAATTTCAGTGCTCATTTGCAGTGTAAATTGGGGATTGTGTCACAACTGACAAATTGCCATTTTCACTCCACAGCAAGACCTCAGAAGAACTGCCTTAAGTGTAATCTGTTTAGGAAATTACAGAAGGTACAAAAGAGTGATGGAAAGCTGCATACCTGGGAATTTGTTTTAACACAACATTTTGATGGGTTTGAGGAAAAGGAAGGTTAAAAGGTCAGAATGTACAAGCACATCAAACTGCAAAAATGGTACCACTTCCTCCTTGCTTTGCAAGATCCAAGAGTAAATACACACCACACCAAAATAAAACCATCAGTGCTGCCTAGCAGGAAGCTTATCAATGGAATTAAAAAGTCTTTTTGACAAAACGCATTTTTAGTGAAAGCATATCAATACTGGAAAACATTCCAGGTGGTCAGAAAAAATATTCCAGACTATAAACACAGTTTGAAACCCAGTGTTACAAGAAAATTGAGTAGTTGGCAGTGCTCTGAATCAAGATTAAAAGACCAAAAACATGTTAAAAAAGATCAATACAAAAAAGATACGAAAAGTGATATGAAATGTCATTGATGCCACCACCTTCCCTAAAGAGCCAACATTCCTTTATACCATCCATTGCCAAGTCTCTTGTCCAGAATTCAGAACTTACCAGAATAAGAACTCTCTTGCACAGTCACACTACTAAGAGGCTACATCACCCTAAGATATTTTTTTTAAATAGTTAATAATATTTATTAATATTATAAAGTTATTATGTTAATATGTCCCACAGAAACATGCAAATGCTTGCCATTTACTATATAGCTGCATGTCAGATACCTGTGTATCAAAATGGGGCTGGCGGAAAAAAACAGTACTTCTCTGTGTAATTAAGGCTGTGTCTTATCCCAGTAAACTTGCACTTCTTGAATTTCAGAGCCACCCTTAGTGTTGCTGAGTGTTCCAGCACATGCAGGAAGAAAAAAAATAGTCCTCTCCTTTGTTTAGTTTCAGTCCTTTTGGTCAGTGAGGCTCAATTTCTTTTCTCTGATTTGCTCTTTCAATTTAATTCAATTTTTCTGATATACAAGCCCTCAATGTCTCTAACTGAGTTCTTCAACTAATATAATTTCCTTTCAGCTCTTCATCATGGTCCTTCCTCCACCACTGTTCCAGGTTGTCTAGCTCCCAGCAGTCTTACCCTAATTATTACTTCTGAACTTTGTACAGTCCAAGTGTTATTTCCTCAGCATTGAAGACAGATGAGCCCTCTTTCTCTCTGCCTGAACAAATGCAGGAGAAAATTGAGGGCACAGTGACAATACACTCTCAACTCACTGTTCCTGGGAGAAATAATTACAGAGGAAATCTTGCTTAGTCGCTACTGTCCTGGGAGAGAGTATGCTCAGTTCAGATGAAATATTTGGAGAATTTCATTGCCAAATCCTAACAGGTCTCTCCAGGGCACAAGTGAACCACTATTTGTCAACAGCCAATAACTGGGTCAAATTCAGACACTTTTTCACAGGAGCAACGAAAGAAGCAAAGGAGATAAATTAGAATGGAACAAATAGAGACTGAAAAAGCTATGTTAACTCTAACATCTTCTATTAAGGACAGCAGGATGGGTATGGGAAGGTAAGTGCAATGATAACCTAGAGGAAAGATTGAATTCTGAGGAGATCTCGGGATTTTTTTAAAACAAAATAGCTCTTTCAGTTGACATTTTATCAGATGAGATATATATATTTAACACACTTGGAGAGTAGATATGAAATCATGGTAAGAGAGCAGGAGATTTCTGTGGAGTCTTCTGCATAGTAAGAAATAGAAGGAGCATTCCCACCTCATTCCCCAGTGACCTCTTTAGCATGTATCTCATTACCACATTTTCACAGACCATAAATCTTAACCACCCTTCTTCTGCATTGCTCTGCAGCTGGCCTTATCAACTGGTTATGCCGAGCTCTGCCACACACATACCTCTGCTAGAAGCTCTATTCAATGCTCTATGCAATCTGGATATGTGCATCCAGGCTACTAATGGAGGATAAGGTCCATGACCTTGCCTTAATGAAACTTCACCTGTTGTTTTGGAAAGCAAACAAAAGCAGATTATTTCAAGTTGAGGAGCCTTCAAAGAAACAGGTCCTCAGAACCCATATACTCCAATGTCCACCATGTAGTCAAGTTCATTTCAGTCATAGTCCCAAATGCAGATTTTGGTGTTGATATGATAGAGAAAATCACGTATCAGAATATTTTTCCGGATAATTTATTTTATGGCTTTTACTTTTAGGGATTTTTCAACAGGCCCCTCCTCAATCACCTCAGAATTTACATTTCACTCTCTTTTGCTTGCTTCTTCTCTCTTCCCTTTCAAACACACAAACAGAAACACCAGTATTTATACTCTGATAAGCAAATTGAAGTAATATTTTCAAAGGAAATTTTTATGCTCATCCTCAATAGCTCAGTTTCTTCCCTCATAGCAACAATTAAAATACACAAAACAAAAAACAAAAAAACTCCAACAAAAACCAACCAAACAAAAAACCACAAACTAAATAAACCTGTTCTAATATAAGTATGTGATGCTTCTTACTTTTCTGAACTGATTTTTCTGTCACAATTTTTTATCTTTATGATTATCTGACTTAATGGGTAACACATTTTATTATCAAAAATATTTGTATTTTTATAACATCAAGCATATTTTGTATATTTTAGTTATCAACACATTATTCAGTGACTTTGTATTTCAAAAATGCAGTGAAAGAGTGCCAGAAGGGACAGATTTAGCGGCAGGATTTTATTATTTTTTCAAATCAATAAGCAATGTAATAAGACTTTTTAAAGTACCCTGCCTTCACAAGAAAAGTTTGTGTCCAGGAGTGGGACAATGGCAGGAAGAAGTATTCCTTACAGTGAAATTTCATTTGAAGCTACATAACTAATGGCAACTCTAAAAAGTGACAAATCAAGTTCAGATTCCTTGTCAAAAATATTAAACATTTTTTCAGGATCTTCGTCGCTTCCTATTCACAACTGTTCCCTAAAACACAAATATTCACAATTTGTTTCTTTTTTTTTTTTTTTCTTTTAAAAATGATTCACATTCCTTCACAGTCTTTCTTAACAGTTGCTACAATTTTGGGCCCAAAAAACCCATGATCATGTTACCAAACTAGTTGTGTGAACCTAAGTTAAAAACTTTAGTAATGAGTGAACTTCTCCAAAGGTTCAGCTTCCACTGCATATGAAAAGCTCGGGTTCAAAAATAAATATGAAAGAAAGTGGAAACGGACAGAAAGAAAATACATGTTCTTCCTTTTTTTTGAATTGTAGACACAGTTATTGGCAACTATTGGATTTGAGCATTAATATGGCTGCAAAGTACCCTCCAGTGCTAAGGTATTAATGGAGCTCTGTGTGTTCACCGTCACATAGACATGGCTCTATTTGAAAGGATGTGCTCTGGCAAACCACAGCTACCAGTGAGCTGGCACTCCTGACATGCTCACAACTGCTATTCAAGATACTCCATCTTTCAGGATTCTGAGTAAGTGCCCTTTCTACTATATATCTACTTGCAGTGCTTGAAAAAGTCATTATAGATTGGCTGGAACAACAGCAGAAAAAAATAAAGCTATTTTAGATGAAGAATCATAGGAGTCTAATAGAGGTTTTCATGATATGGTTTCTGATATTACAGTTGATGCTACATTTTTTATGTGCTGAGACAGCAGGCATTTGGAAAACAACTTCTAAGCTCAAGGCCTTAGCATGTCAACTTTGGTTTTTCATTTTTCTACATACAGGTCTCAAGATGGCAGTAAGAGAGGTCTTCTTTCCTACCCTGCTGCCAGTATTAAACTTTCTCACATAGTTGCCTGGGGGAAGCAGTGTGTGCACAGGTTGTGTCTGTATGCCCATTTCCGAGTTAAGCTACCTATTGGAGGAAATTATCTAGAGGATAAAAAACCATGCACAGTGCCAAAAATTAACTCTCAGAATAAAAAGACATGACATAAAGATTATTTTCCCTTCTTCCTCAGCACTACCTCCAGCATTATGATTGAGTTACCATTTTTTCTTGTTTTTCTGCCCAACTCTCTTTTTCCTTTTCTTTGGACATGTGGTCTCCAAACAGGACTGACCAGACAATGACATTTTCAGGTAGAAAAATAGAGTATCTTTTCTGCTTTGCAGCATGCACAGTATCCCAGGGAACAATGCAACGATATTTTTCACAGACAATTTTTGCATTCCCATTTCCCCCTTAGGGACTGTCTGAAACTGCTCCATATGCATAAAATAATCACGTTGTTTCGCGTTTTTTTGTTGAGATAAGGTGTATTTGTTCTAGAAACGTATCTCCAAGCAAGAACACATTGCTAAGCAAGCCAAACCTATGACCAGTGAGGTCCCCTCCTGAAACAGGTTTTATGCTGTTGCACAGTAGTAAATATAAAGCCAAAACCAACCCACTCAGACCGGGGGGGGGGGAAGCTACCAAGGATCTTTTCTAATTAAAGTCTTGTGAAATTGTAGAATTGATCCTGACTTATTAACTAAATCCACTTCTTAGGAAAGATCTAGTAGCAGTATGACAGATTATGTTCTATCAAAATGAGTCTAGTAAATTTATAATATGAATTTTAACATTTATTGGATAACATGAAGGATTTTAAGAGAATAAAAAAACCTGTTAAATAAACATCAGGCCATGCTTTCTCTAGTGTTAACCCTGCTTTTGTTAACTGACCTTGCAGCTCAATAGATTTACATGTCCCCACCACAGAGCCTTTCAGCAGCCTACAGAAGACTAAGAACCTGGGTGGTTCTGGAGTGCTGCCAATAGCCACCAAAATACACAGTCAATATTTTTCATTTAAATGTTCATCACTAGTGTGAGACAGTAATAACAGTAACTGTAAACCAGGAACTTATTGCTTAAGGAAACGCTAAAGGCTTTATTTATTATCCCCTCTCCCCAGGAACCAAAAACTTGTGGGATACAAGTGCTACTGTCATTAAAGAAATGTTTGGGAAACACTATCCATAAATAAACTTTTGCTTCCATTTGAATTTCTTGGATTGTGAGATATCACCAGGAAAAGCGTGGTCTAAATGATAAGGTAAAATTATAGTAATAAGAGGTTTGGAAATCCAGAGAATCTGCTGCAACACTGGAAAGCTATCATTTTCTCTAAATGGTAGTAATCTTTCTTTCTTCTATTCAACTATTTCTTAAGGTATACAGTCTAAAGGACATAGTGTCTATAAATTTTATTCATATTTAGAAAATCACTTCTACAAGTTATATTTGTAAAGTTATTTTATTGATTTATAAGGTCCTGTCTTTATCCATACAGAATATCTGTAGTATTTAATTGAAACCTATGGCAACTCTCTAGAGATGCTCACAAACTGCATTTTTAGCCTCTCAAGAGATTACAGGATCAAGTTATACAATAACCATAAGCCCCCCAACTGGAAAGAATGCCTTTATTTTCCAAAAGTTACTCATATATGAGAAGATACTGTTCTGAACACAAAAATCACTCGATGGAATATAATAATAAAAGAGGAGGGGAAAGCACACCCAGCTGTTACACTTGTCACCATTTTCCCCAGAAAGTCACAATTCCAAGGGCTTTTCATGACAGCTCCAGCTGCTGTCACTCTGCAATCCTTGTGAACCATCAGGACAATGGTTCCTTGAAGTAACACAACACCAATCACACTACAGCTTTCATGTAAGCATGCTGTCCCGATGTTCTAAGAAACAAATCTCAAAACTGCAACTGACTGGGAGCTTCCCATCAGAAAAGGTCTCTGTTGAAAGGTCACTCCAAAGCCGAAATATTTTACTGAAGACTTTTTTTCCCCAGATTTTCTCAGGTTTCTATCACAAAACCTGAAATAAATATTTACAGTTGCCTAGTTTAACCTGGTTCTGACTAGTCTCACTTGCAGAAATTATTGGAAATATTAATTTTCAAATCTATTTCCTATTGAGTTATCTTTCCTCTTGGGGACAGTGGATCAGAGGCCTGGATGCCCTTGCAGATCTCCCATTCCCCTCCCAGCAGGACTCACACATGTTTTGGCAGAATCATGTCAATAAATTAAATCAGGAAACATTTTGATTTAGAAAAGCCTTAGTTTTAGTTGAAAACAAAATGATGAAACAGAATTTTCCACTGCTTTAGAATAATTTCTGAATCATTAAATTCCTTGAACACTTTTCAGACATTAACTTTAATCCTATGGGGAACCAAAACAAATATTAAGCACTTTCTACAGGACCATGGATACTTACGACATAAAGCTTCGTGCTGTCAGAAGAGGATAACCTAAGACCGATCTTAAAGTTATCCTTTCAAGGTTATTGTTTTTTGAAGTTTTAATCTGTTAAAATTAATTTTTTCTTTTTTTTCCTTTTAATTACTTTGTGGACCTTCTACTATAAAATCAGTAAGTTTGTTACTAATCTCAAGGAAGTAAGAGTTTCACTTTGTTTTCACTAAACTTATGTTCAGTTACTCTAGATGTGGAAAAATATTACACAGAGTTACAATATTTACACATATATAGAGACATGTATATACACAAACACACAAAAATATAGTACTTATGCACTTCTACATAAAGAACAAAAACACATACAGCACTTGAAAAGAACACTGTCTTCCATCACAACATGCATATAAATATTTTTAGAGGTAATTATTGTAATAATGCTACAATTCCTTTTACATTACTCTTATAATGTAGATCTTAAGTTTTTCTCATTTGATTTCTTCTTCAAATTTTCATCCACCTTTGTGGATTCCCTTTCTGTGATTTGTGAGCTACACTGCATCTTTGAGATGTATACCATGTGCACTAGAGTGTGGTCAAAGGGAAGAAACTGAAAGATTAAATGCTGCTTCTACTCCTACCTGCTCAGAAGGACAGTGGCTCTTACATGCAGAAAGGATCCAGAAAACTCCTTAGGTTTGTGAGCACATCTAAATCACCTTACAGCTTTAGAATCCTCTGAATTCAACAGAAGCCCCAAAGTAAGCCTTTGAATATAAAACTGCCTATCGATACAACACTCATAACTGATTAAATCAAGCTGAACTGAATCTTTACCATGTTCCATCTTTTACAAAATTTAGAGAAATATAGAATGGGATTATACAGACATGAAATTCCATACATCTCAGTCAACGTTTAATGCACATGTGCTTCAAATCATGCCCTATTTAACACTTGTGATTACACAGCTGACCAAATTCCCCCCAGAAAATATTTCCCCAACCTCTTCTAATCACCTCACAGAAATATACAGCAACATTTTTCTTCTCAGAAAAATCATTTACTCAACTAGGCGTCCTTAGAGACAGCTATAATTTCTGCTCCTGCAGCTAAAAATAACTCTACTTTAAACCAGAAGAGCTGGAAGATTTACCATTAACAAATAAATGTACACACTGGAAATCAAAAGACTTTCAGCTCATTTACTATGAAAAGATAATAAGCTGTGTCCTACCTATGGTGGTAATAACAGTGCCAGCAAAGAAGAAGGAACTTCCCAAGTCCCAGTGACTGTTCTGAGTAGATGTGTTTCCTAAAGGTATGATTCCTGCATTTATTGCTGCCACTACTTGCTGCAAGTTTAAAAAGATTTTTGTCAATATTCATGAAACAACGATATTAACATACATTAGACAATAAATTGATTAAATCACATATTTAATCCAAGCAATAAACCTGAAAAGGATTAGTGTTGCTCTACTCAAGTTTTATCATTCAGTCAGGCTACAATTTAATCTTCAGCAGATACCCCGAGCACTTCAACATGCAGTAGAGCTGTAAACTTCAGACCATTAAAGAGAATGCAAAATCCACAATATTAGTAACAGCGTCACCTTAGCCAGATGGCAAATACTATTATTTTTACAGTTGCAACTATTTAGTGAAGAAAAATATGCATTACACAAAGATTTACAATGAGAATTTCCCAAAATATTCCTCTATTGAGTTAGGCAGGCAAATATACTTCTTAAAACAGTCATTCAAAACTCCAAGAAAAAGTGCCCATGCATTGTTTTGGATCAAATGAACTCCAGTTAATCAAAACACTTTTGTAGAACAGATAATTCAATAATTAAAAGATTAACAATTACACTTATGGTTATAAAGCTTTCACTATATTAATAAAAAATTCAGAGTCGAGTATCAAACATGTATCTCTAAGTTTATACAGCTATATACTTCATAAACATCATTCTGGAAAAATGGAGTTCGAGCAGCTAAACTGAACAGGCTTGCCACTACTGACATATTCATAGTCTTGAGAAAGGTGAAACATTTCCTATTTCATCTGTGTCACCTACTGTAAATTCTTAACAGTATTCCTGTTTAGCTATGTGTCTATTGCAGATATATACCAGTATTTGAGTTAAACAGTACACATCAAAAAAAAAAAAAAAAAAAAAAAAAAAAAGTATTTTTAAGCTTGCAGTAAAGGATTATAGTTATCATTTCATTCTGAAACTTTAAAACAGGACTTATTTCATAATCACGATCCTTATAACAAGAATAATAATTGGATTTTAACAGAAGAATAACAGAGAAAGCAATACTGAAAAGCTGAAATTAACATTTTAACTAACTAATAGCCTGGCAAGTTGTCCAACAATGATTATGCACATAAAGATATTCAGCAATAGGGCAGACCAGAACAGTATTCCACATGGGCAGTCTGTTGCAGAGGAACAGTGTTGTGCAGTAGCAATAATTTTTTCAATCCCAAAATACACTGATAACTTGAAAATGAAAACATTTTTATTTCTAAACAGTGCCCTTGGAAATCAGTTGATCCAGACAGAAATCATACTGGATTAACCAGGCCATTTCTTTTTTATGATGGGATCTTAACTTAAATCCCCCATTTCCAGTTTGCCATTTTCAAAGCTCAGATGCACAAAGTTGCCATTTTAGAGTCCACATCTGTATCTCTGCAGCCACAGAGATTTTGATGCAACACCTAAGCCATTTTCAACAACCAGGGTTGTCAACAGAAAGCTAGCTGGGGTATTTTTACATAGCCTTTACATTGTTTTATCTTCTACAGCTTCAACTGTTTTCATTTCAACAATTTTTTTTTAAAACACCAAAAAGGCAGACATCAAAGATGCGGAATTTTCAATCCCACTGAGGAAGGAGGAAGGATGGGGAAAGGGAAAGTTTAATTTTCCTTTGAGCTAAAAGAATAAAGCTTCCTCTATGTTTGTACATCACCTACAGCTTGGCAACAGTAAATTCAGCAGCACTGATACTGACAGGTGTTTCCATTACTGTAGGAAGGGACAAATCAGACTAAGCAGCATGTGAAAACCATCCCTTGTATTGATTTCATAATTTACTCAATACAGATATTCCTTTGACTTACAAGACCCAGTGTGCTGCGTTATAAAGCCTGCTGAAAGCACTTTGAGCACTGTTTCAGTTCAGTGGGCTAAGAACTTTCATCGCAAGTCCTTGTACCTGCAAATGGGAACCGGTTTTCCAGTGAGAACATGGTATGGCACTGAATCAGTATTATTTTATGGGACCATACATGTTTTATTACAATGTCTTGTATGTTCAGGCAGTCTAGCGAGAACAAGTTTTATACGGATCCAGATGTAAAATGTTTTCAGAGCTTTATATCATCACTACACATTTTTAAAGGCATACAACCTCAATCTCATTTATATCAAAGGTGTGCCAATCTAAACTGCTCAAAGATCCATTACAGCTATGCATTTTCTAACTGCAGTACACTGTACCTACAGACTTTCAGGAAAGAAGATACAACTTTACCCAAAACGGCTCTGTTGGGTTAACAAAATACAAGAAGGCTACAACAGACAAGTAGCTACTCTTATTACATCTCTGATTTTAGCCATCTGCTAATTAGGAAAAGAATCAGGGCAAGTTGGCAAGTAATGCTTTCTCTTTGTACATCCTCCTAACTTCTGATTAAGCACAGCTTTAGGGACTTTCTGGGTGGAAGGCTGCATCTGCATCGTTGTGTTCAGATTGGTTTGGGGGGATCATTTTGCCATTAACTTATCTAACTACTTTTGGAGCTCAGTTGTATTTTGGGAGCCAAGTCATTCTGTGGCAGTAAGTTCTGCAATTTACTTGTGGATCATTTAAGAAGTATTTCCCTTTTGAGATTTTTATGTGCTTCAAAGTAATTTTACAAGTTCTTATGTTATGAGAAACACTTGAATAGTAATTTCTTATTTGTCTCCTTCAAGAAATTAATGATCTTATAGACCCATCAGCTGCCTCTTTTGTTCCAAATTAAACTCTTATTAAATAATATATTTACCTACTTAAATAAATCTGTTGAATATTGTATATAAGTACTTTTTTTATTGCCAGTATTTCCTAATGACTTTCTTTGTACCTTTACTGAGTTACCTTATTGTTTGAAACATAGTTTTAGTCATAAAGAGTCAGATGATGCCTTCTTCATCACCAGGTTATTAAGCTTCCAAACACACAGTTATGCTTTCTCCTGCACTGTTCCCATGTTTCAGAGGAGCCAGATTAGATACTAACAAAGATGCTGCATTAGTCCTTCAGAGTCTGTAAGAGTCTTCCTTACTAACAAGGATGACAGTTATGTAAGGTTGTTGGTTTACTGAGATCTATACTACTACCTCATAAAGTCTATGAATGTTGACTGCAGGTTTTTTTGGGAGGCATAACTGCATTTTCAGTTCTTTGAATCAGAGGACATATTTTCTTCTTAGTTTGGTTCATGCCTATGAGCAGATACTCATCTAAAACTATTCCCAAGCATAAAGAAAATAATATATAACATAACTCTTAACATACATACATTGCAAGGCACTAATTTCAGGGTATTATTTTATTTCTGACTACATCCACTGCACAAACTTAGCTAGAATATTGGATATTAACATTTCCTTAGCCTGAAATAGAAACCCAGGCTCATGTAGCTAGTTTTCACTAACTTCACTAAGGGCCAGGATCTCACTGTCAGTGTTCAAATACCATTCTATTCAGTGTCAGTGATGTTAAGATTCCATTTTCTCTTCCACTTTATTCTTGGTTTTCAGCCTTTTCTCTTAAGTGACGCCTTACAACGAGAGCGAACACAACCATTTGTCTCAAGTTTAGCATGTCATTCTGACATTCCTTTATAACTTTTCTGTCACCTGAGCCCTTCAGCTTATCCCAACTAATACAATAGTGACGGTAACTCCATACATTTTGAACCTCAAAACAGTTAGAATCATGAAAGCACTCTAAAAGCTGTACATTTATATGTTGCAGCCTGTATGCACTTTGTATGATCTTAACATGAGAATCTCTTGGCTTTTGAGAAATTATTTTATAGCATTAAATAACCACCTCAATGGCATTTTTTTCTAGTTTTTCTTATTTTTATTCCATTTACAAACTAAATTATGACTTAACAATCAGTTGCACTTCAGCACTATAGAACTAGTCAGCATTAGAATAGGGATGTGGACAGTTTCAGTTCTTAAACTATGTAGCTTATTTCACCTGCTTTACTTTCTTCTAGAGCCTTTGTCTACTAGTTGTTTCATATGAGATGACTAAGGACTGAAGAAAGGAGCGGTCACCCAGCATATGGCACCCAATCAAGGCCTCTTGTGCAAGAATAATATTAGTTACCCAGATTGTCAGGAGTCAGCTTGTACTTCTTGTCAATCATTTGACAAGCGATGTCAAAAAGTCAGATATACCTCAGAGTTTCTGGAAACTCATTTCTCAGCCTGGATTTCTTCCTATGCCATCCTGCTGCCATTTGACAAGAGCACTCTCTCATTTTCCAGTATAATGATATTTCACATAGGGCCCAGCTACTGCGAGTCCCGTGATTTTATTCCAGCTTTGGTTTACAAAGAGTGGAAATCCTAGTTCTTTGTTTAAAGACACACTAAGATGCTTTTAAGTCTTAGCAAACAACTCTTCTGACTCCAAAAGCATATGCTTTTGAGCCTTGCTGCTGAAAGAGATTGCAATGATATTTGTATTATAATTCTGTGACTCAATGTTTTTCTGTTTAGTTTGTATAACATATGACTGTAATCTGCACTGGAGACTAGTACCCAAGAAGTTGAAGAATTAAGTCTTTTCACTCTATGTTCACAATCTATTTGAACAAAAAATATGTAGAAACATATTGAAATACATTTCTATTTCTAAATATGCATTGCAAACAGACTGTATATAAATTCTGTGTGTGCACATACGTATCTGTATGTATGTATACATACACGTTCAGGGAAGAGGGCTTTTCTTTTGCTTCTTGAGATTAAAGACTGGAAGAATTATGCAGACAGCTGCTCAGCAAAACTGATTTAGTAATGAGTTATATCTGCCACCCTTTCTAAGACAAAAGCTGTTATTCAGATGCATTCAAGCTAGCTAGGTTCTACGCCCTATAAAACTGTTCATCTGAAATAAATGTATCCTTTAAGAGCCCCAACACCAGAAGCGGCAAAAGATAGTTAGAAACCATCCTGCTTGAACAAAGAAGTGACAAGAGCAGTTAGAATTTATTTATTCTCACAAAAATATGTATTGCTTTTATGCTCATGAAGGATAAAGACTCTTCTTGAAAAAATTCCTTTTGGTTTAACTGCCACCTAGAAAATAACTACAGAAAAGGGAGCTAACCTGTCACTGGAGGGAACACTCCCAGGCAACAGAAAGTTTGGCAAAAATTTCCCCTCCCTCCAGGAACTAAGTGCAGAGCCAGAAGAGAGGATCTGGCTGTAAGAGGACAGCAGGAACCAGAGCAACTCTAAGTGAGGCGTGCAAACAACCCAGGGGCTTCTGCAGCCTATCCGTACTTGACCGCAGCAGGTGAATATCTGTGTGGAGTACATGTCTGTGTAAAGTTATGATTGAAAGTCTTTCACAGAGATCTTTTATTAAATAAATATTCCTCTGATCCAGGGATACAGGTAGAATTTGCAGCGCTTTACTGTGGAGGGAAACAGTAACATCAGAACATTTCTATCTGACAAGAGTGAAGCAGAAAGAAAATACTGGGGTGAGCCTAGACTTAGAGACTCAGTGAGAGGAGAGAAACAGGATCTTCCTGTACCAGTTCAGACTATCTGTATAATAAAAATTAAGAACACACAAGCTTGAGTGCTTTAGTGGGCAGACACCTTACTAAAGACAGACATATGCATAGGGTAAGAACACAAACTACAGTTCCTGAGCTTCGTGTTTTAACTACTTTAAAAGTCACTCATTTCACATTGCTTTGAAAACACCATCAACAGGCAGCTCTACCAGTGACTGGCTTTTGAAATTTGTCATAAGCTTCATGTCTGAGATGCAGAAATTCCCAGAAAAATAAAATATGCTGCACCATCAATTTCTTTTATACTGGTCTATCAATCTTTTCATGACTTCGAGATTTACAAAGCATAAACACCTGCTGCTTACAGGTTAGGATTCAGACATGGGATGGTTCCTGCTTCATTTTGGAGAGGATGGAATAAATTGCAAAAGAGAGAGACTAGTAATATTCAGGGTTTAAACAGGTATATTCAAACTCCCTCAAAAAGTTCCTGCTTAAAGGACCCGTAAGATACAGCTTGCAGGAATGATAATGTCTTATAAATGTTGTGAGTCAATTTGATTCAAGCTTCATCACCTTAGCTAATAATTTTTCTAATCTGTCTAAATAAATTTCAGATTTGTCTGAAAACAAGATCTTTGCATCTCTGTGATTTATTCTCTCCAAAAATTATACAGCGAGCTCAAACACCTTTTAATCTCTGGGAGAGAAAGATGGATTTACACTTCTTTATTTTAACAGTTCTCTACATTATCAGAGGTTGTGACTCAAGGAGCTTATCTGGCTGAAATAAAACAACATATTCCTGAGGACAGAGCAAAATATTTTTTTCTTGGGGCTACAATGCAAGTTGTAAAAACCCTGTGAAAAATACAAAATCAGCTGCTGGTGGAGGTGAAACTTAATGTAGCTAGCTGCCCTGAAATACAAAAATGAAAGCACAGAAAACACATATTTTAAAGTAAAATATTTTTACAAGACATTAATCATATGAGAAGCCATGATGATTTTCTGGTGATGCCAGTTTGATGAAATAAACACTGCTCCTATGTCATTCATAACTGTGTCAGGCTTCCCTCAAGAGAGATCAAGAAAAAGATGTATTTTTCCTCAAGGGAGATAAAAAGAAAACACATTTTGGTCTCATTCACAGTCTAAGAGATGAATGGAAAGAAAAGGGAGAAGGCACCTGATACAAATGTAAGATGAAAACAGGAATGGGACATGACTGTGGACCCCAGCACAGAAAGCTCTCCTCCTCATGTTAACCACAAGCCCACGCAGAACCCAAGGAGATCAACATATGGGATCAAGCTCAATTCAGCTAATCCGGGTGGTTTACTAATTCTTGGTTTTGTTTTAAATGCAAGCACATTTTTGTGGGCATTCAGTTTTCAGAAGAAGCCACATACTCTGAAAGGGGCTGGACTTAAAACTCTAGAAGAATCTCATATTGTTGTGACAGTTTGATGCAGCACCCTGAAAACTTGTTTAGATTTCTAACTGAAGCCTTAATAAGCCAAAAGTTACCAGAAACAACACTTGGAACACAGTAAAATATTGTGCTGTTTTGTGTGATACTGTTTTTCTCACTTGTTAAGGTTTTCAAAATAAATATATTTGAAGGATGTTTTTGCTAAAGGAATCAGAAATTAGGTAAGTTCTATTAATTCAAGTTTTAGCGTACCTTTACTTGAAAACTCTTTATTAAGTTTCAGAATTAACTCACTAAGATAACTACAATAATTCACACCAGCTTGCTGGGACACTCTAGGTATTTAAAATAATATAATTGAAATTTCCTGAAATTTCTCTTATTTCCAATTTTTGTGTGCAAAAATAATAAATTAAACACCTTGGTGTTTGAGAATTAAAAGGATTTTTTTTCCCATTTCGGTTTATAAAGGCCAACACTAAAACAAATAGCTACAGAGACATAAATAATTAGGTGATATTTACATAAAAAGCTCTTCTTTTTTAATCAGCTTTCTCTTTGGCAGGGGAGACAACTATTTTTCTCTCATTACCAAGACATCCCAATATGCACAATACTGTTCACATCCTTACCTCTGAGGAACAATATGACTTCTGGGCAGGGAGAAAGCACATTCATTCCCTCTCCACAGAGGGAATGAGGTATATGAAATAACAATAATGACAACTTTACAAAGTTGTTGAATACCGTATTCAGTCAGGCTCACCTATCCCCAGAGCCAAACTCTTAACCCCAGGAGACGTCAAGATTTCAAGATGTCTATATACATGTATTTCATAACTGTGCAGCACTGCAGAAGGACATGTGTTCAAGCTGAACATCAGCAAGGTAACCTAAGGTCTCTTTACATTTGCTACTATGCACAGGTGCATAAATACAGCAGGAGATTTTTTTAGCTACTTGGCAATACACTTTGTGCATCTGAGTTTGGAAACTGACTCCAACATTTTCAAATGTTTAGTGGCAAACTTGCTATAAGGAACAGTCAGCACAGTAAAAGATAACTAGAACTAGACTGAAATAATTAGATACAAGTTCTCTAATTAGATTTTTTTTTTCCAATTCTTTAATGCTTATTGTTATTTGTGTGTGTACAGCTGGATCACTCACAGGTTTCTCTCAGCTCCTGCCAACAAAAACCTCAGTGGTGGGGAAAAACTTTTTAAATGCAAGATGTAAGAACTCCCTAGTGTAAGTGAAGATCAAGTTTATATCTTTTTTCACATATATATAAAATCCACACAGTCTGAACTACATATAATCTTTTATTCTGTCACCTGGCAGTTACTTTGCATGGCATGTCAGGGCCAAGTTGAGAGCAGGCAAGCACAGAGAAACCAAAACACCATCCATGAAGAATTGTCAAGAGTTCTTCTTCCAAAAGAAGGAATAATAGCAAAGTGTCTGGCCACATCTCTTTCTACAGCTGTATAATGTACTAGATATTATATGTAACCTTCACTAAACTTTCTCATCTGTTAATAATTGAGATCCCTTCAAGATCTTCCAGCTGAAAGTTTAAAAAATTCAGTTTAACATCAAGCCATGCACAGCCTGCTGGCCTGTTTTATCCACATGAGACTTCCCATGGCAGTGTTTGTACATTCACAAGCTTCCCTCCCACGATATTTCTCTAGTTGTAGATTTAGATATACCACCGATGGCTGCGTGCTGTTGCGTACAGAAGGCAGGGGTCCACTTAATACTGTTGTTAATACATGCTTCAGGCTACAACAAAAGGAGTGGAAAAAATGGCCTCTTGGGTGTACAGAAAATGTTCTGTGTGACTTTTGCATATTTTAAGTAGGGTACTAAATAGAAGTGCTCATGAAATACAAAAAAAAATTATGTATTTGGATGTAGGTTTCAGGGTCATACATTGCTGTTGTTAACTGCAGCTTTAGTTTATTATACTGAGGCAACAAGTAACTGAAGTGGTTTAGATCGAGAAACATTTGCAACACTGGACCATGAAAGTCAGAGTCAGAGAAGGTCATGAAGACCACCTCTGTGTCAACACACAAACAATGGCTGCTGGACTGGGCAGAAAAGTTATGAGGAAAACCCAGGCTACTTACTTTTCTGAGTCAGCTGAGGCTACTTGGCTGTCATCATCAGAGCACTCTTATTTCATTACCTTTGCACATTTTCTATGCTGCATGGCAGCTCTCCATTGCCCCATGTTTCACATGTATATGAAATTATATATAAAGTCTATAAAAGTATAATTCTCACCAAGTACACCTAGAGCAGCCACACAATCAATGTGAAAATATGCAGTTTCAGGAATTCAAAACCCAGGGAATAAAGCTGTGTGTGCTGAAAAGTTGGCAGCAGTATACTTTGTTGTGCCAGGAAAGTTTTTGGTAATTGGTGAGATAAAATAAGGATGGAGAAGACAGGAAAGGAAAATTCCCTATCCTATGTGCATTTATAGAAGCGTACAACTCTGTGTTGTAATCAGCTCTGTGGCAAAGGGAAGATTTTAACAAAGGCAATGGAAACTAGATGGCCTCTGGGTGCTAGCCAACTTGACTTTCATTCCACTTGTACAATCCTTCTAGCAGAATCTGTGTTCTCAAACTAGTCTCCCTAACTTACTCACCTAAGCCACTGTACATTGTACTGTCAGTTAGCAGTCGGGACAGTCGAGCCCGCTTCAGGGTAAGTATTAAATGGCAGATCAGAAGTTCTAAAGATTGAAAAAGCCTGACATGGTAAGCACCTTGAGGAATGACTAACACAAACCAGAGCCAAACCAGTTTCTGGAAACCCAGAACACTAAGTTCAAAAGGAAAAGTTTATAATGAATTTCATTATAGTTTGACTCAAGGTAAATACTTGATTAAAGAAGACATTTCAGTCTGTAAGCTCTGTAATTTTCTTCATACACACTAATCATTCCAGCTTCCTACTACACTAGTACATACTAATTTTCAGTTTTATAGCTTTCAGTGATTTCTTAAATATCATTTACTTTTTCCTCACACGCAGTATTTATTTTTCTTCATACAGACATCCAACGAAAACTGAAGAAACCCTGCATTATATTGTAATAGCAGTGAAACATAAACCCAGAGAGACAAAATGTATTCCAGTAATTTAGCTTCTGTGAAGAAGTGGTAAGTCAGGAAGAAACATGACCCCATTGTCAGGGTAGCAGCCTAGACTTGGCAAAATTATTTGAGACTCTATTGTACCACTGATTTCCTATTTTACTTTGGGCAAATCACGTAATTCCTGACCCTTAAAAAACTTGATGTAATTTGTTATCACTTATTCTGTGAAAAGAAAGGCACCCAAATGCACTTGTAGGACCAGCTTATGCCTCAGCTCTCTTCCTACAAAAGGAGCATAGCAACACACTCCTACCTCCACATCGTGGTGTTCTTCTTTGCAGAGAGGCAGAAGGGAACAAGGAGAAATTGAGTTTTCCATTTACCCCAGCCACAAGCAGAGCAAACTCTTCCCACAACCATCTCTCATCCATGTGCTGTGAGAAACAGTGTCACCCCTCCGTGTTTCACAAGCCTGTGTCTTTTTGGTCCCGCCAAGATCACTAGTGAGGATGGGAGCTAATGGCTAATGCTTATACAGGTATATGTGCTCTAATAATTGCACTGAAACTGTCATTTATTTCACATAGAACATCAAATGGGCATTGAATGCTGATGAAGTGTGTTTTTTCATTACCAATCTGTACTTCTGAGTAGGGAATCATAAATGCTATAATAACTAAGTATTTCAGACCAAATTTCAACAGTTTTTGCCTTAAGGACCATCTCATAGATGATGTAAGATAATACTGCTTCAAAATTTCTATTTTTATCTTCACAAGTACAGGTTCTGACCTACAAAATTCATATGGGGTATTTATAGCATCTGCATGATATTGTTCTAATCAAAATGTGTGTGTATATTCCTCTGAAAGATTATCTCACATTCTGCTGGTAAACCCACTGAAACATAGTTATTACACAGCATTGAAATTCATATCCACAGCACCTCCTCAGGTATGCCTAGTCAGGACACATGGAGACAGGAACTGCATGGCAGCTATTCAAAGGGTGGCAGCTTTGGAACAGATTTTAGCAAGAAGTTAGGAGAGAAATCACCAAATAAAAGACATTTTACCAGTTTGCATTTATAATTCAGAAGCAGTGTGCCATAAAAGTATGTCAGAGCTTTGTATTTAAAACTAAAAAGAAAAAACAGGTGTCCATGCTGATGCTCAAGGCAGATTGGTCTAGAGAGGTAAAATCACTTCTAAACTCCCAGCCAGACCTGCTGTCAAATACCACCTCCAGAAAGCTTTGCTGCCCATGCAACTGGCATGCTCCAGAGCTCATGCTAGCCAGGGTCTGGATGCCTGCCACCCTCTCCTGCTCTCTGGTGTCCCAGCTCAGGCTCTGCAGACCCAGATGGCCCCATGGTTACTGTTAATGAAAGGGTCAATTCTTGCCAACATTTGGCTAGTCACTCCAGCCTCCAGCTTCATGGTCTCATCCCCAGAACTGACATTATTTGGCAGCTCCCTGCTGTTCCCTGCAGTGACACTGGGTATTCATAAGAACATGGGAACATAATATTTAAGTTGGAGGCGGCCTCATGAGGGTCTGGATCTAGTTCTGTGCTATTGCAAATAAATACCTCCTGCAGTTCTGAGACAGGTGACCTGCAAGGGTAAAGTCATGTTAGTAGGAACACCCCACTGTATATCAGTTGTGGATGTGCACATACACAGTCAGAGAAAATTGAGATTTAAGATCAATCCGGAAAATCTGTGGTTCTTTCCTCTACTTAAAACAAAATCAATAAAAAAGAAACATACAGCTAGAAGGAACTCTATCTTGATATGGTAAATTATAAGTCCTTTAAGGCAATGGACGGTGTATTTTCTTCCTCAGAATTAGGCATTTCAAATATTGACAGACTTAGTAAGGCACAATCAATATATCAATTCCTTTGTGAACTATTAATTATATATATTGCTGATGAATAGTCATTTAATTAGCATAATCGGAGGCTTCAGTGAAAAGGCTGTCTACCAAATGTACGGGGCCTAAAAACAGCAACAGCTTTTCAACCATGAGGCTTTGCATGAAAACGCTATTGCTCAATTTCTGGCCTTAACACTTGTTACATTGCTTGACCAAGACAGAGCTTTGCTAATAAAGTTTTTCCCCTTTATCACAGCAGTGCTGCCATATACAATTCATTCCTCTAAGGCACAGTGACAAGGGTTTGGTTTGGTATGGATTACCTGAATGAGTTCATCAAGCTCTGTTGCATTCACACAGGAATGCTGAGATACAAACGTCTGCTTCTGAATCACAATGGTGGTTCTCTGGGAGGTCTCATGAGGCTGCTCCAGGGCTTTAAATACTGTTGCTCCAATTATTAAATACACGACTACCACCAGAAAAATTGTTGAGACTGTCTTCCATTTCATAACATTAATAGCCGAATCACTTTCCTCCCGTGAAGAGAGCACGGTAGGCTTGGTGGAAAATGATAATCTTGGTTTGGAGTTCTGAGTGGCCGATTTGGGATCCAGCAAGTCAGGTGCCGCCACTGGCAAAACAGAAAAAGAAAGTTAATTTTTACAGTGCTACTCAGATTTCATTCACTGAACTTCTTGCCAAGGGATTACAGAAATTCTGTTGCTTCCAACTGGAATGTTAAACTGGTGAATCTTTCCTTTAAATCCCATGCCACCTTACAATGAATCTGAGTAGTAGTCTTGAGTAGTATTATCAATTTTACACGCGTACATACATTTGCAACATTTTCTGTATGTTTCTGACCCTTATGATATCCGATCAGTTCCAAAATGCAGATTTCCTCTACATTCTTGCACTTCATTAAATCAATATAAGCTAGTATTTTGCTGCAGAAATGCTTTATATCCGCTGCTCTGGAAAGCTGCAGCTTTCCATCTGCGTTTTACTTCAGGACTACAGAAGTAGCAGAAAAATACAAATCCTTTTTTCTCTCACCTATTTTGTCCTGCACTCCAACAAACGTGCTCTGAGAACAGTCGCATGATCACTTCCGAACTCCACAGACACGACCATAAAAATGATACACTGCTCATCATATCGGTCTTAAAGTGTTAATTGTGTATCGATTACACCTTTCAGAAAACACCAGTAAAACATGTGTATACTTACTGGAAAAGCCACCCACTTATTAGAGCGCATATTTTTATTTACAGCTACGAAAACCCACCAGGTTAGGTAAATTGCTGATGAGTGTGTTATCAAGTATTTCGGTAATTCATGTGACTACCAGCAACTCCATGGGCACTAAAAAAAATCCGCCACATCAAGTGCAGGTAAAGGTCTCCCGTGGGAAGACGGCCACAGCAGTTGACCGCACGAGCTATATTTGAATTGTTTTGAATGACAAGTAATTTTGAACGGCCACGACACCACTTCCAGCTGCTGGTGGGAAAAACCCAGAGCTAAATCTAGTGGAAAGTCTCCCTCAGGACAGCGGAGGTGGGACACGTCCTCAGCGGGGGTGGCGGTGGGGTGGCACTTGGCAGCGTCACCTCCTGGGCACCGGCCGGGCTTGGGCACATACCTCGGCGCCGGGAGGAAGGGGACAGCAGGGAGAGAGGCAGACCCTGGCCCAGGCTCAGCGGGGACCGGAGCACCCAGCGCACTCCGCACACTCGGCGAGCTGGGTGCCGCGCACCCCGCACACCCTGTACAACCTCCACACCTCTCGGGATGGGTGCCGCGCACCCCACGCGCGCCGCGGTCACGCCTCCCACTACCCGGCCCCCGCCCCGCGCCCCGCGGTAGCCCTAGGGACGGGCACGGCCCCCTCCCCCCCCATCCCGCGCCCCACACCTGGGTGGAGGGAGCCCCTTTCCGGCCGCCTTCCCCTCTCCCGTCGCAGCCCCCGCGACCCTCCGAGCCCCCAAGGGCGGTACTAGGGGCCG